>PVJC01021426.1:0-28130 GCA_004026665.1 Murina feae
ATGCATCATTCCAAGTCCTGACTGTTTGGGGCCTACAAGTTGGGGTCCAGGATCCAATCCACCATCATGAACTGTGCATGCCACTTTACTCTCCTCCAGTCTGGAATCATTCTTCAGGCTCCCAGTCCTTAATGACTTGACATCTAATCTAATAAAAGAGTAATATGCAAATTAACCATCACTCCGAGACACCTAAGCCGTGCCCACCAGCCAATCAGAGCGGCTGTATGCAAATTAACTCAGCCAGGATGGCAGCCAGGAGCCATGGAGCTAGAGCAAATAGGAAGCTTCTGTTGCACCAGCGATGGAGTTGAAACTGCCTGCCTAGGCCGGCCGGGCCTCTGCTCAAGGCAACAAT
The DNA here is from genome assembly GCA_004026665.1 of Murina feae. Lineage (NCBI taxonomy): Eukaryota > Metazoa > Chordata > Mammalia > Chiroptera > Vespertilionidae > Murina > Murina feae. The sequence goes on from PVJC01021426.1 coordinate 359, forward strand.
GTTTCAATTATAGAAGCCATGGAGTTAAAGCAAACAGGAGGCTTCATTGCCTGAGTAGGCCTCCACTCAAGGCAACAAAGTTTCAATTATAGAAGATAAATAAATCTCAGAAACCTGATTCCAGCCAGGCTTGCTGGGACGTTGGGTCAATGGGAGCTGTGGGCAGCCTGAAAACGGCCCTCAGCCCCTCACCCAGGCTGAGCACTCCTCATGGGGTGAGGGTCCCCAGTTGGAGGCTTGGCCAGCCTGCAAACAGCTATCAGTCCCTCACCCAGGCTGGCCAGGCACATCAGCAGGTGGACATCCCCCGAGGAGTCTCAGACTGTGAGAGGGCACAGGCCGGGCTGAGGGCCCCACCTGAGTACACAAATTTTTGTGCACCAGGCCCCTAGTCTATAGAATATCTATATAATAAAAGGGTAATATACAAATTGACCCTAACAGCAGAACGACTGGGAATGACTGATCACTATGACACACACTGACCACCAGGAGGCAGATGCTCAATGCAGGAGCTGCCCCCTGGTGGTAAGTGCACTCCCACAGGGGGAGTTCTACTTAGCCACAGCCAGGCTGATGGCTGCCATCACAGTGGTGGTGGCGGGAGTCTCTCCCACCTCCTCAGCAGTGCTAAGGATATCTGACTGCAGCTTAGGCCTGCTCCCCGCTGGCAAGTGGACATCCCCTGAGGGCTCCTGGGCTGCCAGAGGGATGTCTGACTGCCAGCTTAGGCCCGATTCCCCAGGGAGCGGGCCTAAGCCAGCAGTGGACATCCCCTGAGGGGTCCCAGACTGCAAGAGGGCACAGGCCAGGCTAAAGGACCGCCCCCCCCCCCCGAGTGCATAAATTTTTGTGCACCAGGCCTCTAGTTTCTAAATAGGACAAGGCTTTTCTTCGGTAGAATGTTCCTCAGCCTGGGTCTGGCCAAGATTTCCTCATGATAAGAATTTAGCTGTCCAGCCCGGCTGGTGTGGCTTAGGGGTTGAGCTGTGACCCAGGAACCAAGATGTCACTGGTTTGATTCTCAGTCAGGGCATTCCCAGGTTGTAGGCTGGATCCCCAGTGGGGGTGCCTGCAAGAGGCAGCTGATCGATGACATTACTTTCTCATCTATGTTTTTATCTCTCTCTCCCTCTCTATTCCCCTCTCTCTAAAAATTAATAGAAACATATTTTTAATAAAAGAATTTAGTGTCCATTTTTGGGGAGAGAAATACCATAGGAAAGATGCCGTGCTCGTCTCAGTGGACCTCATCATGCCAACCTGTCCCACCCCATCGTGCCGATGTTGGTCGCCTGGACCAATGGGTGTCTGCCAGGGTTCTCTACCATGACATCACCAATGTTTGTGTATAATTTAAAAGTATCTTGTGAGGAGGGCTTTGAAGTGACATCAGTATCCTGCATGGGCCATGGCATCTATGGATGCTTCCTGCTGAGCTAGCCACCTCTGTGAGGGTTGTCAAGGGTGACTTCCTATTGTGGTAATTGCTCTTCTTTGATTGGTGGGTCTCCTACTGCAAGTAGGAGCCTCCTCCTCTCCCTCTTTTACTGGTATTTGTTCCTTTATTGTTTGTTTATATCAGTGGGGGCCTGAGTTCATATTTTATCCAGTGAGTTAAGTAGGTTCCTATTGTTATTTATTCTGATGTTCCATTTGTCTCATACTCAGCCCAAGGAAGACTCAACCTGGCTCCTTGTGCCCCTTTGAACACATGGTCCTCCTTCTGTGAGCACGTCCTTACTGTCTGGCATAGAAAGATGTGCCAAGCTCATCTTGTCCTTGACCTGCCCCCAGCTCTGGAGTCTGTTATTTCTCCAGGGAAACTTGGAACACAGGTTGGCATTCAGAAACTAAGACCCTGGCAACGGATCTGCTCATGTGACTGGGGCGTCATTGCTCCTAGGCCCACTCAGCTAACTGAGCTAGGACATTAATGTATTATGATGGATATACAAGAGGCCCAGTGCACGAAATCGTCCGTGGATAGGGTCCCTAGGCCTAGCCTGTGATGAGGCCATCTTCCATCCACTCGCCAGTCCCCAGTCCTTCCCCGCTGCCTCCCACCCTGGTTCCCTGTAGTTCCCCGTGGTTCCCCATTCACCATCCTATGATCAGAGCCTGCGAGCCAGGGGAAGGGACCAAGAGATTGGCCATTCCACCTGCTTGCCAGTCCCCAGTCCCACCCTGATGCCACTCACCCCGCTTCCCAGTTCACCATCCTATGATTGGAACCTGCAGGCATGGTAGGGAAGGAGGGGGAGGAGGAGAGTGGGGGAGAGACCTAGAGGTGGTCAATGCACCTCATAGCGACTGGTCGAGCTTTCGTTCTGGTTGTTATGCTGTTATGGTTGCAGGGCTTTTATTATATAGGATATATATACACACATCTAACTGTCTGTCCATCTACACACACACACTCCTGCATACACCTGCACCTGTGTCAGCGTTTCTCCACTGGGTGCTATTGACCTTTAGGGTTGTATAATCTTTGTTGTGGTGCTGTCCTGCCCATTATAGGTTGTTTAGTATGCCTCCTGCCTGAACCCACTATATGCAGTAGAAGCACCCCTGTTGTTATAAAATAAAATATCTCCAAACTTCCCAATTATCCCATCAGAGATAAAAATAACTCCCGCTCGACCACTGTGGTTCGGTGGTTGAGCATTGACCTGTGGGGCTGGGGGGTCGCGGTTCGATTCCTGGTCGGGGCGCATGCCCGGGTTCTGGGCTTGATCCCTGGTGGGGGGCATGTGGGAGGCAGCTGATCAGTGATTCTCTCTTGCTGATGTTTCTGTCTCTTTCTCTCTGGAGTCAATTAAAAAAGATATTTAGAAAAATAAAGTAACTTTTGCTTGATAGTCACTGATCTATATAGATTTCCATATCTATTCATGTACATATTTAAAAAATATGGAATTTCAATACATTTATTTCTAATTCAACACCTCAGTACCTCCAATTCTAATCTCCCTTTCTGTGTTTGTAACTCCCTTCTTTGACTATCAGACATCTGGTGCTCATTATCCTCAATGTAGTAATTTCATTGCCTAACTGCTCTGGGTGTCATCAGTTTCCCCAATGCTGGCAACTTTTCTTTAAAAAATATTTTTTAAATTGAATTTTAGAGAGAGGAAGGTAGGGGAATATATATATATATATATATATATATATATATATATATATATATATAATCAATGAGAGAGAAGCATCACTGATTGGCTGCCTCTGGCACGCCCTCTACTGGAAACTGAGCCTGCAACCTGGGCATGTGCCCTGACTGGGAATCGAACTGGTGACCTCTTGATTCCTGGGTTGATGCTCAACCACTGAGCAACACTGGCCAGGCCGTGCTGGTCACTCCTCTAGCCACTCAGACCCCCTACTGCCATCTATGTGTCCCTACCACTGACCTCACAGGCACACTAGACCACCACCTGTTCTCTTTGCGTTCTGCCATGTTTGTTTTCCGTGTTAAAATTGAAATTCCCTGAAGGCAGGGAGCATGCCTGTCCCATTCATAGCTGAGTCCCCAGTGCCTGGCATAGATGAATAGAAGTATTGACTTGGGCTTTTCCATTTTATGGCAGCAAGGAAACATCACGTCTAAGCACTCGGGTCTTTGCTTTATACCCATTTTCTGGCAGGAACGACTGAGGCTGAGCCCCAAGCTTCCCACACCACATGCTCATGGGAATGGCTACCAGGCATTCTCAAACTACGGCCCGCAGGCCACATGTGGCCCACTGAGGACATTTATCTGGCTCGCCGGGTATTTTTGCCGCCGCTGCCTGTCCTGCTTAAAATAAGATACATGCAGTATGCATAGAAATTTGTTCATAGTTTTGTTTTTTTTAAACTATAGTCCGGCCCTCCAACGGTCTGAGGGACAGTGAACTGGCCCCCTGTTTCAAAAGTCTGAGGCCCCCAGGAAGCGGTTCTTGGCCTGCACCTGGGCTATCTCACTCATCAGTGTGCCCTTCTGGTCGTGTGCATTTCGCAGGGTGTACAGCTGCCTTTCCAGCTGCCGGCAAGTGTCGACCGGTGCCTCCGCCTGACAAGCAGGGCGGCTTTTCTGTGCTGTCCTTTCTCGCCTGACCTCATGCCTCATAATCCTGCCACCACCCGCTCCCGGCTCCCGCCCCCCGCCCCCTACAGCAGCCGGTGATATTTGCTCTTCTCTGCCCAGCCTGCCCCAGAGACCGACCGCCGATGTGGAAGAGGACTGTTTCTGGCACCCTGAAGGGTTTCCAGATAAGCTCCTTTCAGTTCAAAGACACCTGGCCATCTAGCACAAATGGTTGTATTTAGCCAACAGGGAGGAGCAGGGACTCGGGGTGCTGCTCCACCCCGCCCCCGTTATTTGAGCCCAACCAGGGCTGTGCAAATATTTCTGCACAGTCCAAGTGCACAGAGTCCCTCACCTTCCACCTGCCCCCACGGTGCACAGCACACTGCAGGCTGCTGGCTTCCTGCAGATGGGGGGCTGAGGGAATAACATGCAGAATTCCAGAACCCAACCCGGACAGGCCCTGACCTGAAGTTCTACCAGCCTCATTTCACCATCGCAGCTCCCCCTTCCTCTCGCCCTGTGGCCTTGGCAAACACGGCCTCATCCGTAAAACAAGCTGGAGAATCAGGAGAAATCTGAAGGACACTTCGCTGGGCACGCAGTGGTCCTTGAGGATCCTTCCTGCTGGGGGAAGTGGCGGGGGGCCCAGAGGAGGTCTTGATTTTGGTCTGCGCTCTGCCATAAGCCTGACTGCAGATTAGCATCTGTGTGGCTCAGCCTGTAACCGGGCCGTCAGCGGGTGCCCCGGGCAGAGTGAGCTGCAGTAAACACATCTTTGGTGTGTGTTTGCTCTTGTTCGATGCATTGACATCTTGAAACTCCTGAGGCTCCTGCGGCTTCCTACCAGTGAAACGGGTGCAAAGAAGGACCGGGATGATGCACAGCAAACCCTGGCTGCGGTATCTGGCCTGTGGGTGGCACTTAAGGCCCCGGGACCATCATCCTTGCTTGGTTCCAGCTATCTGCTCCCAAGAGAGAGCTCTTCTTGCTTTTTCAGTGGTGGACTCGGGACTGGCCAGAGAGCGGAGATGAGGGCCATTGGGTGCCTGCTTGGTGCCCTGCCTGCAAACTGAGCTGTCAGCTTTCACCCTCGCCGCAGCCCTGGGAGACAGAACTGTAATCGTCCCCTGGGTCACACGGGAAGCAGCTGACCAGGGCGGGTCTGAGACTTCCCCAAGGTCGCTTGGTTAGCAAATTGCAGGTTTCAAATTCCAGGCCCCCCTGACTCCAAAGTGGATGCTGTTCTCACTGAGCCGTCCTGGGTGTGAGCAGGCCTGTGCTGCAGGGAGGATGGGCATGCCAGGAGCCCTGGGCTCCCCTAATCCCGAACAGGGGGTCTTTCCTGTCCAAAGACTTTGCCGTCTTTGGCAGGGAGCATGCGTCAGGCCAGCGGGTAATGGCAGAGAAATAGTCGCAGAATCTTCATATCCTCTAATTGTGTTTGATCCGATGGCTAATGGGGTCATTAGCAAAGGAGAGTCATTGGAGGTGTGCCTGCCCCTGGTGGTTGCCACCAGATCAATGGCCTTTTATCATCTCTGCCTTCCCCGCCTGGGGTGCAGGCGATGGCATCAGATTGGTACTGGCATCAATTTCTGGGAAGAAAAACACACTTCATAACCATCCCCGGTGCTGGTCGATGGTCTCCCCGATCTTCCCGTGCTGGGAGCGTGCAGCGGCCCAGGCTCTGCCCAGCAACCAGGCCTTCGGTCTCAGGGTTCTCAGCATGGGACACGCCAGGCCCTGGGTGTGCATGGGAGGTGGCACGTTTGGTTCTGGAGCTCCCAGCAAGCCTCCTCCGTGAAAGAGCACCAGCTAGACAGAATCAATTTCCCATTGACTTCCAGCCCCATCCCAGACACAGTGTAATTCTCGCCTGAGGGCTTATAAAGGCCATTGACTGTCTCATAAAAGATTTAAGCACTTACCTTGTGGCATGCAAAAGCTCTGTATATCACGATGCCTTTTTGACAATTTGTGGGGGTGGCGAGGAGTGGGGGGAGGGGTGGTCACAGGCATGGCTCTGGCAAACAGCAGCTGCCGGACCTGGCTGGACGGGAATGTGAATGGATCCTCCCGATTCATCGCCCATGGAGCTATTTCCCATGAGGAGTCAGGCTCCCCTTGACCCAGTGTGTGAGCAAATCACTTGCAGCACAAGATAATTCTTACCCCAGCATCGCCTCTGCGGGACCTGGGGCACATCCTGGGACGTGATTGGCAGCAGAGGCATCTCTTCAGCCAGCACGAAGGGATGAAGATGGCAGCAGTGATGTGACTTTGCTCTTGGTTAGCCCCACTCCCTGACACATGTTCATGTCTATTCCCTCTTTTTTAAAATCCACACCGAAGATATGTTTTTATTGACTTTGAGAAGGAGAGAGAAACATTGATGCGAGAGAGAAACGTCGATCGGTTGCCTCCCCTACACACCCCAACCGGGGATCAAACCCACAACCTTTCGGCGGACAGTACGACCCTCTAACCGACGGAGCCACTCAGCCAGCGCCTTATCTGTTCTCTGTTTTGACCCCCAGAATGACTCTGGAAGGAGAGTCAATATTGCTGTATTCATTTTAGCAACCGGGAAACTGAGATTCAAAGAGGTAAAGTGTGTACAAGATCATCTCAATTTTCAGGTGCAGGAGTATTTTCCGTTTACCGCCCCCCGCCCCCCTTCTCTGCCTGTCCTCTTCCAGTTGTTCCCATGTTGTGTAACAAGAGGGGCAGGTGGTTAGTTTGGCCCATGGTTGGGTTCTTCTGGGAAAGCTGGGAGAGGAGACAGAGGAAGGACCCAGGAAACGATTAAAGTAACAGATTACAGCAGTGGGCGAAGGGAAGGCTTCAGAGGAGGTGATGTGCTTAGAGAACAACGTAAGGAACTGGGCATCATGATCAGGCCAGACATCATGATCAGGTCAAAGATGCTGGATAGTTAAGGGAGCCGAGAAGAACTAGACAGTGGTCAGATATTAGATTTTACAATTTCAGGGCCAGGGATCTTCTGGGTGGCAATCAAGTCCAGGGTGTTGCAGCTGATGCAGAGGTAAAAATGGTCCCTAACTTTATGCTAAGCACAACCAAGTGCTTTCGATGGATTTGTCACTAAACCCCATAATGACTCTTGTTTTACAGATGAGAAACTGAAGCGTAGAAACAACAAACAGCTTGATCGAGGAGCCACGACTAGCCATGGTCCCAGGCTGGGATGGGAAGGTAGGTGGTCTTTTCCAGTCTCAACCACGCCTCATAAGAGCGTGTCTGGTACGTCGCCCTATTGGCTGAGTCAACTCTGTGCACATTAATGTCCCTCAGGAGGATGGCAGTGGTTGGGGTGGAGAGGGAGATGATGAAAAGGGACCGAGCGTTCCATGAGATGCTGAAATGTGCCCAGATTCATCTGCCCATGCCAGCCCCACCACCATCCCTAATGGCCAAGTCAGCTGCGGGCTTCAAAGGGCTGCTGAGTGTCCTGGGCATCTTGGTCCCCTTTGTGGTGGGCGCTCCTGATACAGTGGCACTGGGTCTGGTACCTGGAGGCTGACCCTGGTGTCAGATGCAAGCTACAGCCATCAGTGGGGAGGGACGGAGTGCGGAGTGATCAGTGCACGGGGTGGGGGGGGGCTCCCACAGGAAAAGCACCATTGAGCAGGGCTGCCTGCTGACCCAGGACAGGGCTGGCTCCGTGCTCTTCACTGCACTCCCTCGCGGGCAGCGGGCAGAGTCTCCTCAGGCCGTGTTTTCCAAGAGGTGCCCCAGACACGGTCCATATTGGGCGGCTGCTTTCCTTGGAAGAATCCTCTCAGTGCAAGTGACACGGCGAATGCTCTCGTTACCCAGTTTTTTCCACTTAATCCAATTGGTGTTTTGTGTGTGTGTTTTTTTTCTTGTTTTAATTGAAATCCTTTTTCCCTTCTGCATATCCCATCATTCAGAGGGTAGCACGTATATCTGTATTCATTTGTTTATTTGGCAACTATTTATTGAGCAGCCAACAAACACCGGAACGCGAGTTTTGGAGGAAGATGGACGTGGGTTTCATCCTAGTTGTGTGCTAGTCAGGCAGCCATGACGTACGTTGGATGTCACCAGTGTGTTCTTTTTCAACGTGTGAATGATAGGGCCACTCTGTGACCATGGGGGAATTTATTACACTCTTGGATCCTCAGCTTCTTTCTCTGTGCGATGGGGCTTTTGTATCAACTTGGCACCGTGTTCAAGAGAAATCAATAAGAAAGTGTTAAGAGCCCAATGCAGTGCCTGGTGTATGGCTGCATCCAAACCTGTTGATTCATTCGCCCTCAGATCCCCTGTGTTTTGTAACTGGCAGGTGAACAGGCATGCTGGTCGCCTTGCATCCTACAGGTGGTCAGTAGGGATGCATTTGTTTGTTTTTTGGTATCTGCACGGGAGGCACCATCTTCATGTTCATGGCAAAGATTACTGTAGCCATGGGTGGCTGAGAGTCCAGTGAACCCAGCTGAGAGATGTAGACATATTGATTGAAAAATAAAAATAAGAGAGATTTAACGTGTTCATTTCAGAGCTCACCCCTTGGGTTCTTAGCAGCAAAGCCTCCCCCTTCTTCCCCAGTGTTGCTGGTCTGGGCTAGGCCCCAGTGTTGGCACAATCGTTCTGGATGCTGGGACTGAACCACGTGTGAAACAGGCTGTCGTCCTTACAATTCAGATACTGAAATGGCATTCTTCACACCAGGAACGTTTTCCAGATGACCCGGGCCTGTGCTCTGCCGGCAGCTTCCACGTCAGCATTTCCGCTCCCACAATCGAGCCCTCGGATCTGAGTGGTGCAGTCGCTTTCTATGCTCACTTTGGGTTTGGGGAAGTCGGAGGTCTGCCCTGTCTCTGCTGGGCATGGCAGCTTGTACATTATGTCATCTGGCCCCATGTCATGGTCCTTCTCACACATGTCATCCCATTTGTTCAAACATAAGAGGGATTGTGATGCCGTGGATGGAGCAAAGGGTTTTAGATGATGCTGCCTGGAGGGGACTTGTAGCTTTGAACTTCTCTGAGGTCCAGTGACATGATGTGCACACAAATGCCATGAAAAACCCAAAGAACTGTCTTGATATTAGAGTTTTATTTATTCTTATACATCAATTAAAGGCCAACACCCATATTTTAAAGATAGGCTGCAAGAAAGGTACCGATAGAAGTAAAAACGTTTATGCACTCATTTACCTTTAAAAGCAGTATTTGGTGGGTCTGATCTAATGATTTATGGAGGATAGGGAAGTTTTGAGACTCTCTTTTCAGGGTTTTTTTCTTTTGGGGTGGTTTAGTTATAAAAGCTGATGCATCATCCGTAGTAACTTTAATGGAGATTATGTGAATGAAGTTCACAATATTGTCCATATTAATTTAGAAATGACATCAGACCTGCCCTACTCAGTGCATGAGAAATGGTAGGAATATCAGTGATTGGTCTTTGGAGCTGAAACAGATCATTGCCCAAGGTTTTCCTTTTTCTTTCTCTCTGCGCCACCCTCTAGAGCACACCCTCTATCCTTGCTGTAGCCTCCTCTCCTCAGAACCTGTCATGGCTCCCTGTTGCCCAGTGCCATCTCCAGAATATGGACTGGGAGGTAGACATCTTTGGGAGAGCCATCATTCTGTCTACCACAAACAGAGACTTGGACACATGGTGCCCACGTCCATTTTTCTCTTCCCCAGAGCGAAAGCCTTCATTTACGTAAGAGATAATCCACACTGAGGTCTACTCTATTGAGGAAATGGGGGCCATGGTCATGATGGAACCGCTGTCAAATCACTCAACCCACCAGCCATCAACCAACCACCCAAACAACTCACATTTACCGACGCCTGCTAAGAGATTCTGAGACAACTGTCTCTCAAGATGGCGTCTGAGAAAAAGGATCTAAAGGGACAAGACACTAGGGTGAAGGCTTCAGAAAGGAGAGGGTACATCAGCTGACTCCCAAATAAGTCAAAGATGTTCATTGGACAAAGCAGGGAGGGCATTTCTGGCAGTGGGCACAGCATGTGCAGAGCGTAGAGTGTAGACCAGCAGGACTTGCTCAAGAATCAGCCAAGTAGCCCTCTCTTCTGTCATCTTGGAGCCTGTGGAGGCCTTCTGGGAAAGCAGGCAAGAGGGACATCAATGGTAATTCTTCACCTAGGTCTTATCTTGGAGTCTCTACCCATTGGGAAGCTCAAAACCACTCTGGTAGAAGGGATACATTGTCCTGGCTTGATGGGCATGACTGCTGGCTCAGAGCATTGGAGGGAGCTCAAGTCTGGTTTTTTCTTCTGCATGTGGGAGCCATTTAAGACCACAGGTGGACACACGATGGGTGAATGATGACGGCTTAATGCTCTAGTACATGCTCAGAGGTTTAAAGATGGACCAGAGGATAAAACATACAGTGTCTCCTTGCCCCCCACGAGTGTCTCATGAGCTTAATCTGATTGGCTTCACGTTCTCAGACACCAGCCCCTGAACATTTGCTAATGTGTTCCCTCTGACTAGAATGTATGACCTTTATTTACCTTATTCATCACTTGAGTCTCTTTTCTGCATTTACTGCTTCCAAGCAACCTTTACTGATGGCTCCCTTAGGCTGGGTTAACTATATTTTTATAATACCTCCCCACAGCCCCACCCTCCCTTTCCCGCCCCACGGCTGCTAGACCTAAACTCCAGGATGGTAGAAGCCATGTCTTCTTATGGAATTGGAGCAAAAGAAGCACTGCATTTTTCTGAATATTACAAATGTAATATAATTGTCGTGGCCACACTATTCATGTGGCTGAGAATGTGCAAGTATGGGTTTGAGTCAAAACCCATCTACAGAGGAGGGACTGTTGTGAGTCCTGGGCTGACGTCCTTCTTTGCCAGGTTCTAGGGTAAATTTCCTTCCTCTGAGCCCATGAATCTGTATAAAGGAGTGTAAACCCCTTATTTCTCAGAGTTGTCATGGAAATGGCAAAAAAAATCTTCCTTTGTCCTGCCTCCATTCTTCACAGCCTATGAGCAGTTGCACTCCTCATAAATTAATTTCTTAGAAATAAGTAATTCTTTAAGCACTTCCTATATACCAGGTATGTGCTGAGAACTGGAAAAAAAAACAAAACAGAAAACCATGGGCCTACCCTTGAATAGCTCTCCACTTTCTGTGGGAGGCAGACACAAAAAATGGTTTCTGATCAGGGAACTAAAAAATGCCTGTGATGACTCAGGCTCCCAGCCACCCCTTCCCCACAGAGGTCCCAGCAAGGGGCATGCATAGCTCTCACACAGGGGAAGGAAGCCAATGGCCACAGAGGAGCACGATTCTGTTAACTGGGTAAAGACTCAGGAAGCCAGACTGAGCCCCTGCTGAGCTCCCCTGTTTCCTCACATACCAAGCAAATCTTGGGGTCTACATTGTCCTGACATCTCCTGGGCTCAAAACCAAGGCTCAGTTTCTCCTCTGGACACAAGGTGCACACAGGAAGTTGCAAGCCATTTATTGTTCCTGGAATCTGAAGGCAGCAGAGCAGCAAGAGACGAGCCCGAGCCTCCAGGCAAGTCCTAGGTCACCAAGGACCACAGAGTCTCTCATGGGCCCGAGAACAAGTGTTTGGACATGTATGTCCATTAACCCCCCTGGGGAGCTTTACACGTGGTGGCTCCATGGGCTGGCGCCTAGACAGTGGTTCTCAGTTGGATAGAGGCAGTGAGAACTGGCTGGCAGGGCCACGGGAGAGTCAGACCTCTGGGTCCCCCAACTCTTGGGAGTGGCCTGGGAGAGGGATGAGGTTTGGATATCACATACTGGCTGGCCAAGTCCATCGGACTCAGGTAGACCCAGGGTTGCCAGTGATGGAGATTCTTGGAAGCCACTTAGGAATAAGAGCCTTTCCTGAGAGGCTGGCATCCTCCCCAAAGCCTTACACTGCCTTAGCTTTAAGAATATTAGGACAAACTAGGAAGACGTTCAAATGTTCATTAGATGGTCAGAAAACCCCTCCCCTCTCCCGCCAAGACTTCTACCCTCTCGTTCCAATTCTGTCCCTCAACATTGATGGAGTGAGCCAGAATCTCTGGTGCTTGAGGCCTATTTTAGCTGAAAAATTAGTAATCAATAAAATCTACGGTCGATAGGCACAGGGCAAAATAAACAGTCCCACGAAGGTGACCAACCATAATTTAATGAGAGTGATTCATCACTTCAAGCAAAGTGCTATTGGCCCCTGATATTGGAATCAGATCCTGGGAGGGGGGAGTGGGAATATAGGTGAGACCTCAAGTATCCTTGATTCTGTGGGTGCTCCTTCACCCCCCAAAATGGGCCCCTGATCAGCAAAGCTGTCACTGAACAACATTGGCGGGTCATGTTTGGATGGAAAGTGATATGCATGAATATATTTCACACCCGTAAACACAAGTGCTGAGACACAGTGAGGAAAGTACCGGGACACTCATTAAGAAATGTGTTTTTGTCCCTGTGTTGGCCTAAGCATCACAATTAGCACCCACGCCCACACAAAATGCCCATACAGTGGTAAAATGAATGTTAAAAATGGAGTCCCTCAAGCTTTCCAGTTCCCATACCAACTGTGTACGCTGATGTTGCTTGGTTCTTGATTGCACAGAAAATAATTCATGTTCTATCACTTCCACCGCTTCCTACAACACCTATCTGACACTATGTGGTTTATGCGTGAAAAGTAAGGCTGTATTGTTTAAGCCACTTGTGTGGGACACTGTGCTACTTGCAGTTGAAAGTATCCGTGCCCTTCTCCGGATAACTTGTGCCTTCGATGGGGTCCCCTCTTAGCAGATCTTTCCTCTCTTGCCTGTACCAGGTCTCAGCCTGCAGGCCCACTTAAACTCTTGCTCATCCCACCTTACCCCAAGCCACCCCTGACTTGTCAACTGGCTTCATACTTGCATCCTTGTCCTGCTCATCCCTTGCTCCTTCTCTTATAACATCACTCCCATCTCTCTATTGGAACCTCTCTGGAAAGTGTTAAAGAAGATCCAAGTTGTCAAGCCCAGTAGATCCGTGTCCGTCCCCTCATCTAGTGCTCCGTGGCATTTGTGAGCAAGTCAGGCTGTGTACAGCATCTAAGCGTGCTCTCCGTGCTCCCTCCTTCATGGGCTTAACAGTGGTTCTCCTCTTTTTTGTCTCTGCATTATTTCCTTTGTCAATCTCATCTCTGGGTTTCCAGACAGACCTCCATGTGGGTGGGCCCTCATCTCCACACCAGGTCCTCACTCTTAGAACGTGGCGTATCACAACCCACTGGACACCCTAACCCGCACGTTTAGATGCCGGTTGTACAAAACCAAACTCTTGCTTTCTCTCGTGAGCCTATTTGTTTGTAGGACCTGTTAATGGCACTCAGGCCTGGTTTCTGGAGCCAGGTCTACAAGATCTGTTTCAATTTTGCCACCAAATTCCTTCCCAAGCCAGAGCCCTGATGTGTCCGAGTGAGGCAGGAGTCAGGCTGCCTGATGCGGAAGTACTGCTTTACCCGGGGTGTGGCTGAGCCCATGCTGGCTCTCAGGACCTTAAATGAACCTGAAACAGCAAACAATGGTCTTGAGTCTCCTATTGCAGGGTGGGGAGCGATGGAGGGTGGAAACTCCAGGCCCCGAATGGAATCTGACTTATTCATTATGCACATCCCCTCTCTCCTCCTCTCACCAAAGTGCAGTCTCTGCAGGCAAGGATGTTTTCTATGCTTCATTGCTTGATTCCCAGCACCCAGAACAGTGTCCGGTGAGAACACAAGAAACATGTGTTGAATGAATATATTGACTTAGTTAAATAGATCCTAAGCAGATTCAAATATGGAAGTCAATTCCAGCAACTTGAGGTTCTTGGATGGTTCATTCTGTCTGGTTGAGGTTTTCTACTTTAGCCAGTGGGTCCTGGGACGCCACTGAGCTAGGCACCCAGCATGAAGAAACCTCCAGTCAAATGACATAGGAACAACCTCAAAATGCCTAAGTGTAGTGGAAAACCATGCAGCCATCATTAGGAACTTCCCTTATAAATTTGAGCTTATTTTTAACTAGAAGCCTGGGGCATGGAATTCTTGCATGGATAGGGTCCCTAGGCCTGGCTGGCAATCAGGGCTGATCGGGCCTTCCTTCCGCCAGCTGCTGGCTGCCAGCTGGGGCCTTCCTTTGTTCTGAGTCACTCCCTGGTGGTCAGTGCATGTCACAGCGAGAGCTCAAACTCCCAGTCGGTCGAACTCCCAAGGGGACAATTTGCATATTAGCCTTTTATTATATAGGGTATCAAATAAAGATGAGAAGCACAACCCATAGAGGGGCAGGACCAGGGACTCACATGCACCTCGAAATTCCTCCTGACTCGCCTTCCCTTGTCACAATTGCCTTTGCATCCGATTTGAAGAAGGTGGTTTTTTTGGGGAAAAGTGTGAGTCTAGTAATACCCGAGTAACCCGGATGTTGCCATCCCTGGTGCTGGAAGCAGTGTTGAGAACACGGGCGGGCAGCTGAAAGGCACGAGCTGGCCTCTGAGAAGTCCAGGCCAATGAAGTGCTGTCCCCGAGGGCAGTGAGCCCCTGGGGTTTGGGCTTCTTAGGGAAAGTTGGGGAGTACTCTCCTGTTCTCCCTGCTCTCCCAGACTCTCCATGGAGACAGCTTGGTTGGTGCCTTATTGTATTCCCTGAGTTTTTCCTTTACTTTCTGACCACACAGGGGCTGGCTGAGGCCGCCCACATCCCCACTGAGATGAGCTCAGACTCTAAGGCCACAGGGATGGGTGACCTGCAGGCTAGCATCATCTTCTTTCTGGTCCTTCCCCACGGCAGTCGGTAAACCTGTAGGCAGCAGTGGTCCTGGGGTGTCTCTTCTCCAGGCTGGTCCAGGCCTCTTATTGGTCCTGCCTCTTCTCATCCCCGATTCTCCTCATCCCCGTGCCTCATGTTAGAGCATCACTTTCTCATCTTGGGTAATCCCCGGACTTTCTTTTAAAAAATGTATTTTATTGATTTCAGAGGGGAAGCGAGAGGGAGAGAGAGAGAGAGAGAGAAACATCAATGATGAGAGAGAAATACTGATTGGCTGTTTCCTGCACACCCTGCACTGGGGATTGATCCTGCAACCCGGGCATGAGCCCTGACCGGGAATCGAACTGTGACCTCCCGTTTCATAGGTTGATGCTCAACCACTGAGCCACACTGCTCGACCCAGACTTTCTTTCTACAATTATATATTTTTTAAAAAACCCACAAAGCCTTCTCCTTATTGAAGCTAACGGGGCCCAATAAACAATGTAAAGGCTATTAGTAGGCGCCCCAAACTGCAGCGTGGTGTACCCATTCTCATTCACGTTTGCCTCATCCATGAATGAGTGGACCCGTCTCACCATAGTCTTGCCAGCTTTGAGTATTATTCTTTTTTAATTAGTCTTTGCCAAATTAAAAGACAACCATTACTGGCTTTATTTCTTTAATTATCCAGGAGATTGAGCCATTTTTCATAAGTTGACTGGTCATTTGCATTCCTTCTTTTGAAATTCATCTTTAGTCCCTATGCATTAACGTTTTTGGTTTTCCCTGGATGAACACATAAATCAAACCGCCACCAGTCAGCCTGCATTAGCGCATTTGCACTGCGTTACGACTGCATATGATTCTCTTCTGCTTACCACGTGCTGAACTCCGCCTGGCTCCAGTGCAACAGGCGTTCGCAGATGGAATACTTCCTGTGATTTTATTCACATATTGGGTGTCCCTAAAATGGATGCCCATACTCTGAATAATTCTAAAGGCCGTGTTTATTGAAATGCATTTCATTTTCAAAATTGAGCTGTCAGATGTTAAAGTGTGTATGCATTTTTGGGGACACCCTGTATATATGTATATACATTCACATAAATGTGTATGTATACATATATATTCAATATGTATCTGTACTAAGGTGACCAGATTTTAACATTGGTAAAGCGGGACACCATTGACCGCTTGGCTGCCGAAAACCGTATATTCCCTTCCCGTTCTCCCGCCGTTCCCTAGCTTGTCGTGCATTCTTTCCAAAAATCGGGACTTTTTTTAAATGCCGTGGGATGCGGGACAAATTGATAAAAATCTGGACTGTCCCGCCAAAAGCGGGACTTCTGGTCACCTTAATCTATATGCAATTTAAAGTTTGTCAAACTTTAAAAAAAATATTTTTATGGATTTCAGAGGGGAAGGGAGAGCGTGAGAGATATAGAAATATCAATGATGAGAATCATTGATCCACTGCCTCCTGCATGCCCCCTACTGGGGGATCAAACCCACAACCTAGGCATGTGCCCTGACCAGGGAACGAACGGTGACTTCCTGGTTCATAGGTCGATGCTCAGAAGTATGCCAGGCTTTAACGGGGAAGATTAGGAGCTAGAGCTTTAGAGTGTGCTAGAGTTGAGCCAATTTGAGAGTCTGTGAGTCAGAAGAGATTTTTGCAGTTGCTTTAAAAACCCCTGAAAATTAGCCTCTGGATGCAACATAACAGCCAATGGACTGGTCTTTAATGGTGGCCCCTAAACACATGTTGGCAAGGCCCTCTGGCCTCCAGCTCTTAGCCAGCCACTTCCCCTGGCAGATGAAGGGCAGGAGCTGGTACTTGGGTGTTGAAGTGACGTGCTTGCTCCTGCGTGTTTCTTCCAAACCCATCATGCTGTGTTTATGTCACTTGCTGACGTGGTGGGTTTTCTCAGCTAATAATGGAGCATGCGATGAGCACGTGTGTTCCACAGACGTGTGCCTCTGTTTCTGGGGTTTGTGCCCAGTGTCTGTTCTGGGCAGGGCAGGGCAGGGTCGTCTGGAAGCAGCCAGAGCTCCCGACACAGGTCCTCCGGGTGGTGCTGCCAGGCTCCTCGGGAGGCCCAGGGGCTGGGGATTTACGAGATGCACATGGAGGTGGTAACACTGCCCTGTTCCTCAGCTGCAGAGCCGGAGTCGGGGCACAGGGAAGGTCAAATCTATTGGATGGAGGAGACGACTTCTTCAATAAAGCAAGTGCATTGCCGTTCTCACAAGGTGGATGTTTAGTGTTCCTCCTCCAGCCCACCCATCTCTTGCCAGCTTTCCTACACTTGCTCTCTCCCTCTTTATCTCCTTCCTCCTCTCACTTGCTCTTTTTCTCTCCTGCTCGCCTATTTGTTTCTGGAAGCACAGGCTGTGGCTGCCATAGAACAAGCTCATGTGCCTCTGGCCTTTGCACCCTCACTGGCCACAGGGAACACACATATGTCAGAAGTCTGTCCATGTCCAGCTATTGATTTTAAAATGTATATATATAACTGTCTCTATCTCTCTCTATTTATCTGTCTATATTGATTTCAGAGAGGAAGGGAGAGGGAGAGACAGGTAGAAACATCAATGATGAGAGAAAATCATCAATCAGCTGCTTCCTGCATGCCCCACACTGGAGACTGAGCCCACAACCCCGACATGTGCTCTGACTGGGAATCGAACCGTGACCTCCTGGTTCATAGGTCAATGGTCAGCCACCGAGTGCAGCCAGCCGGGCCCAGCTATTGATTTAATATTTCCCTCCAACCTGCACACTTGACTTTCACCCTCTGCTCTCCCCATCCTAGCTCTTCGACCTTGTCCCGACCTCACTCCGTGAGCCTGTCACCCCCACTCCACCCTAGGATTCTGGCTTCCGCCTTCTTGCTGGGGACCTATGGGGAGTTCTGTCCTAAGCTGTCCTCTGGGGACTGACAGCTGTTGTTCCGCATCAGAGATGCCCAATCTTGGCTTCTGTTCCAGGTTGGCTGGTCCCCTGGCCTCTCCCATGTGACAAGAACATTGGGAACCATTTGCTTTTAGAAGGAGAAGTGCATTCAGGAAACATGTACTCCACATACCTTCCTGGATAGTGACTATGTATTGGGGCTGGGCGAGGGGCTGGGGCATCTCTCTGAACGGGTCAGGCCCGTGCCTGGAGTTGGGGCAAGGCACTGGGAGTCCCTGGCTCTGAGCCTACAGGGCCCGCCCTCCCCTGCCTCTGTGTTCCGAGGGTCCAGTGCAGCCCTGTTGGGTTGCACTCATCATCGTGCTTGCCGAGTTGCTAAGTGAACCAACCGTGTCGTGAGCATAACAGTGGGAGGATGGGCTCTGTCTACCTGGGACAGAGGAAGACGGAGGGAGAATGAGGGGGTGCGAAGAAGCACTGTCCTGTCACTGTGTTTCATGCGGTTCCAAAGGTCAGCGTGGGGATGAAAAGGGCAGCAGTCGTGGAGATGGAGATTTCAGCTCCACGGCCGTTACAGCTGCTGAACAAGGAAATGGGCCGAATCTCGGGATCACGGACTCCTTGGTGCTAGAGATAGTCCAGTGGAAGATGCCGCCTGACCTCCTAGCTGTTATACTATGAGAGGGAAGCTATGTGCTTCCGAATAATGCGTTCCTTGCTCACTGGATGCCTATGGTGTGCAGGGGACTTTATCAGGCCCTGTGAATGCAGAGACCATGGAGCCCTCTGTTCTCAGTAAGTGCTCTAGCAGGCTCCCTAATTTGGTGGTCACAAATCAGGGCAGGTCTACCTGACCCCTATTGTGCAGATGGGGAAACTGAGGTCAGGAAAGTAAAGGGCCTTTCTCTAGGCATTGAGCGCCTACGACGGGCTTATTTGCATCTTCTCATTTAGTCTTCCCATCAGCCCCGGGATGAAGCAACGGTATTAGGGCTTTGATCCAGCCTCAAACCCCACTCACCAGACTCCCGCCCTAGAGCCCTGCCCGTCGTAACAATTCACAGAGACAAACTCAAGGTCTAAGGTCTGGGAGCGTCAGAGACTCAGAAGCTAAAAGAGAAAGCAGGAGAGTCTAAGTAGGCAGAGGCTGCCTGGGAGGGAAACAGTGCCTTCTGTGCTGATTGTGGGCCTGAGAGCTCAGCTACGGTGTCTGATGTTATCTGGACAAGATCCACAAGAGTCACACGTTTTGGCTGCTGGTTTACAAATGGTGGGCCTGGGGCTCGGAGAGGTTAAATGACTTGGTTAACATCACCCAGGTAATAAGAACTGAATATCCCTATTAACACCCTCACCACTACCACTGTTGACCCTTTCTTTGTTATTGTTGGTAATCCTTACCCGAGGATATTTTTCCATTGATTTTAGGGAGATTGGAAGAGAGAGGGAAAGAGAGAGAAACGTCAATGTGAGAGAAACACATTGATTAGTTGCTTCCTGCAGGATCCCCCAACCAGGGAGGGGGAGGAGCCTGCAACCGAGGTATTTCCCTTGACTGGAATTGAACCTGGGACCCTTCAGTCTGCAGGGCGAAGCTCTGTCCGCTGAGCCAAACTGGCTGGGGCCACCATTAACTCTTATCGCTACCACCAGTACTAGTGCTACTGCTGTGACTACCATTACTACTAGTAGTACTGCTTGCTACTATGATTGCAGAATGCCGCTGTGATGCCTCACCCCACTGGCCTGGTTATTAGTCTTACTTCCATGATTAACCTTAGGATTGCTAGTGTTTTGACTGCTCTTCATCTTCCTCTTCCTTCTGGTATTGATCAGGTCTTGAGTTATTGCACACATGCTCTGTGTGAGATCCCAGACCATGTCCTTTACAATCTATCTTAGTTCATCTTCAAAACTTCAGTGGGCGTTAGAAATTACGATACGTTCCTTACCCCAAAGCTTATGGTTTGCCCCACATTGTGGGGTAAACATAGGCACCCATGACCCACAAAGGAAAGAATAGGAGGTGGAAACCAGTGAATTAGAAGCTAGTTTCTACGGCTCATAAAGCTCACACGAGTGTTTATCTTAAGTTTGAGATTTAAAAATAAAATTTTGCCTATTTTCTTTGGATTTTTATCTATTTATTAGTGACCCAGCATGAGAAATCACACAAGACCCGGGACCCCATACCCCCCATGCCGCAGGACTCCCCTGGGTCCTGCTGCACTGTGAGACTCAGAGTCAAGTCCCCTACCCCCCCCCCCACACACACACCTGTCATGCCTTGCCATGCATGCAGCCTCCTGGCGACACATCTTTGGTTGCTATGGCGCTAGGGCCACTGTGTTTTTATAATATAGATTTATGTTTGCTTAGATTGGTCTGACCAGAATTCAAATTAGATAAGGTCTCAACAGAGAAGGGGAAAAAATGCTACTCTCACCTGGCTGGTGAGAGCGGACCTATGAACCATAAGGTCACAGTTGGATTTCCGGTCAGGGCACATGCCCAGCTTTCTTTCGGGCTGCGTTCCCCAGTAGAGGGTGTGCGTGAGGCAGCCGATCAATGATTCTTATTGATGTGTCTATCTCTCTCCCACACTCTCTTTATATATATATATATGCACCCTCTTTACATATACACACACATATGTAAAAAATATATGTGTAAAAATATATCCTATCGAATAAAAGAGTAATATGCAAATTAACTGTCACTCCGACACAAATATGGCAGCACCCATAGCCACAAGATGGCGGTGCCCAGTCCTCTCAGCCCCAGTCCTGGAGGGTGGCCACTGAGAGTAAGGCCTGCTTGGCTGTCACCATGGTGACCTGGGAGCTGCTAAGAGGTCCCCACAGACAGCAGAGAACCATAGAGAGCAGGCCTACGCCATCAGTAGGACATCCCCTGAGTGTTCCTGGATTGCAGAGGGTACAGATCAGGCTGAGGGGCTCCCCCACCCCCGTGCATAAATTTTGTGCACCAGTCCTCTAGTATATATATATTTTAAATGCTGCTCCCTGGAAAAGGCCAATGCTGATTTTGGTGTGCTCCACCTTAGTCAGGTTTTATCAGGTGCTGTCGCTTTAATTCTCAGGCTGCTTGTGAGGCAGGCCCTTTCACTCCCATTGGACAGATCTGGAGGCTGAGGCTCAGCAAAGGGACGGAAGGGAACTTGTCCAGGGTGGCGTGGGAGCCTCATCTTTCCGGATCCCCACCTCTGGGCCCTCCCACTCTAGCACAGAGCCTCAGCCACAGAATTAAAATGTAAATCAAAACCTAATTGGCTTTGTGCGCACAGCTTAGATAGATTTACTCTTGAAGGATGACTCCGTGTGCTGGCCCAGCAGGCCGCGCGTCCCATGGCCCACTGGCACTTAATAACAGCTGGGGAAGCGGGGCCATAAATATTGCAAACGATGCCGCCTGAACGAGATGCCCTCTGAACCATAACAAAACCCCCCGTGATTAATTCCAGCGTGCACTCTGTTCATATCAGACCCGCGGTGGCTTCCCTGATGGGATCAATACCGCGTGGCGGAGTCATCCTAATAGAAGTGTTATCTTTTAATCTTCCGGGAAATGCCACCTTCTCGAATCCGTCACCAGGCCTCCTGCTTTCTCTTTCTGCTGCAACCTTGACGGCAGTGGTTTGCCCTGAAATGAAGATGCATTGGAGTCTTTTCCAGGATTTATCAATAATAGGACCTGGTCCCTCTTTGCGGGGCCCACAGCTAAAAGGCACATCTGTATGTGGCGAGTCACGGTGACCTTTGCTATCCCCTGCGATTTCCCCCAGACAAACGCATCCCGAGACTGAGAGGTAAAGACAGAGACTCACAGGGGGAGGCCTCGAAGGGAGAGGGGGAGAGAAATAACACCGACAGGTCACATGGGGAGGGTTTCAGGAAGCCAGGCGTGTTTCCCACCTGGGACTCCAGGGGCAGAAATGGCCGTCCTGGCCCCTTGCAGGCAGCTGTGGCCCTTACTGCTGCTTCTGCAGGCCCCCAGTGACCCAAGCATGTGCAACTGGATGGGAGCCTTGGAGGAAAATGAAATGTCACTGCCCTGTCATGTGTGTCGGGCAAGAAGGAAGAAAGACAAGTGTCTCCGCCTCCTGCTAAGAGGGGTGCGGGATGAGGGGCCCACAGGAGGCAGGGGAGGCTGTGGGTGGGGTTTCACTTCATCCTGGTGATTCCTCGCCAGGCAGGTGGAGGGATGGGCCACGCACGTTGGAGGTGACCGTGAACTGGCTGCTCAGTGAGGACGTGGGAAGCCTAGGAAGGGCACCAGCACGGTCCCCGCGGGTCCTGAGTCCTGATGGAGGTGGCATACCAGGGGGGCATGAAGAGAGGCAGCAGAGATCACAGGGAGGAGGAGACACTTTCAAAGCTTTTCTTCTTCCTCCGCTGCTCAAAGAAGCTCACAATGTCTGAAAGGCAGCCTGGAGGGGCATGGCCACCATCTGGGCCCACCCCGTGCAGAAGCAGGAACCGAGTGGGGGAAGGACTGTCAGCGGGACTCACGTGGGTTATCTGAGGGGGCCGTGCCTCCTGGTCCCTGCAGGGAGCTCTGTCCATCTCGGCTGCTCTGTGCTGTCAGCCAGGGACTCCCGCTTCCACTCTTTGTGGCTTCTGAGTCCTGCATTTTATCTCCTG
The DNA here is from genome assembly GCA_004026665.1 of Murina feae. NCBI lineage: Eukaryota > Metazoa > Chordata > Mammalia > Chiroptera > Vespertilionidae > Murina > Murina feae. Next base: position 22,790 of record PVJC01021426.1, read on the forward strand.
TATCCAGCCACACGACAAATGAAGAGGGAGCCCAGAGGTACTTGTGGGGAAATTCGAGGACCAAGGAGGATGTGAGACCTATAGACCTTTGCCCAAGTCCATCGGCCAGAACTCAGCCATGTAGTCCCGCCTCAAAGCCTGGTGCTGGGGGGCATCACCCGCCAGCGTGCCACAGAAGACATGAACTTGAGCAACTAAGCTAGCTTATCACAGCTGCAGCATCTTCATGTATAAAACAGGGGTACAGACTACCCCTTACTGGACCACAGCAGGGACTATAAGCAGAGGAAAGGAATAACAAATAGATGCTGAATTAGTGTTAATCCTACTCCCTTGGTTTGGCCGGCCCCTCCTGTCAAGGACTGGAGCCTGGAACCCAAGTCTGAGTCTCCCGCCTCCAACTCCATGGGGCTAGATGCCGGTGGCTGGGCTTTGCCTTTAGTGGGACAGAGACAAGGCACTGTCCACATTCAGACCTGGCACTGAAGATGGCCTTGCCTTGCCTGCTCAGCTCACTGAAGGCTGACACTCTCCACCTACCCCAGGCCCTTCCTTCCAGCCTCTGCCTCCCTCCGTTTAGTCCTCCCCTGATATGGCCCTGCGGTCTGAGCCCAACACATAATCCACGACTCCTTCATTTCAGCTTTGCCACACCCGGCTTGTTCCGGGAGGCACCCTGACCTGCGCACTGTCCCATGGCCCCTGAACAAAAACCAATGCAGCAGTGGAAGCGCGAGGGTGTTACCTCCTTTTTATTTTTCTAAAATATTTTATTGATTTTTTTTACAGAGAGGAAGGGAGAGAGATAGAGAGTTAGAAACATCAATGAGAGAGAAACGTCGATCGGCTGCCTCCTGCACACCTGCCACTGGGGATGTGTCCGCAACCAAGGTCCATGCCCTTGACTGGAATCGAACCCGGGACCCTTCAGGCCACAGGCCGATGCTCTATCCACTGAGCCAAACCAGTTAGGGCAGGTGTTACCTTTTGACTTCTTTTCTTGTGACCTCATGACCTTCGGCCAAGGTGGCCTCTTTGGAACTCACTTGGACTCTAGGAATCCTGTAGAAGGGCATCCAGCACACAGGGACTGTTGGGATAGAACACAGAGTCATGGTTGAATCATGGATGTGAGATCACAGAGCGGGCCGGAGGTGGTAGTGCGCGTTGCTCTTCCTCATTGTCCCCACCCTGGACGTCAGGGTGCTCTGTGAGGGTGACCACAGCAGCACCATTGCTAAAGTGGGGTTGGGGGACCGTGCACACAGTCACCGCTCTCCAGGGCAGTGCTGAAGGACCTGAGGTCCCAATGCCTTCTCCTGCCCCATCTCTCACTGAGTCCAGGCTCGAGATGCCTGGTAGCCTGGGCCGAGGACATGTGTGCTCTCAGCTGAGTCCAGAAATGAGGGGAGCTTTATGTTTTCCAGGATGTTACCTTTCCAAACCAACCCTCTGCACCCTACAGAGCGTTTAGCACTGAGCAGATGGGCTCTGAGCAAACTCATCAGAGAGAAAGGCAAACAGGGCAGGTGAGAAGGGGAACAGTGATGGGCGAGGGTGTCATTCTTGCCTTGTGAGGGAGCTCTTCTCTGTTGCACCGCGGGCCATCTGTTCCTCCTGTGCTGAGGTACTTATGCCTTTATGGCGCCCTGAGTTTAGGATGGCGCTCTGAGTTTAGGTTGGCGCCCTGAGTTTAAGATGGCGCTCTGAGTTTAGGATGACGCTCTGAGTTTAGGATGGCGCCCTGAGTTTAGGATGGCGCTCTGAGTTTAGGATGGCGCTCTGAGTTTAGGATGGCGCCCTGAGTTTAGGATGGCGCCCTGAGTTTAGGATGGCGCTCTGAAAGGAGGCCAGAGCTGTGCTGATGGGGGATCCCAGCGTGTTTCCTACTCCCGGCTGTTCTAGCAGTTGCCTGCCTCTATGCCTGGGCCCTGCTGTTCGCCAGCCAATCATGCCCTGCTCCTCTATCCCTGTTTCACCTTTTCCGGACTCCTATCCACTGAGCCAAACCAGTTAGGCCTGTTCCTGTAGATTTATTTTATAAATATTGAGCACCTACTCTGTAAAAGTATGCTTAGACTTTATCTCTGAGATTTGGATTCAATAAAGCAGGGTTGTCATTTAGATATCTACCTATATATGCTACCTAGTTGATTCGGCAGCTCAGCCAGGATGGGGACCATGGCTATGTCAGGGGCTTAATAAGTGTGTGTTTGTTAACTTAAAGGGTGAGTTGTACACTGCTGAGCTTCCTTATGGGACCCATGGCGGGCCTTAAAGACCACGCCTTGATGGTGAATCATGCCAAGTGACGTTTGAGTCTTCGTTGGCAGACTAATGTGTGATGGTAGAAAAGGTTTACTCATGAGACATGAGAAAGGAGATCGTGTTTCTAGGACCAACTCTTTTGATCAATGGTTGTTTGCCTTTTGAACGCCATACCTGCATAGAAGTGCCAATATTAGTTGGTGCTCAGGGGTGAGAGGTATTGATGAAAATGTTCCGGAGGTAGCTGAATTATTTACAGGCGTCAACCTTTAGCCGAACACCAGCATTAATCAGAGATTGGTCACACCTTCATTTGACACATACAAAATACATCTTCTCATGCCCTATATACCCTATGGTCCTTAAGAAAACAGAATCTAAAGTGGGCCTTGCAGTTCCTGATATCTAGGATGCTGTTAAATTACTACTGTAAAATGCAGATACAAAGCCCCTTAGGGTTCCTCGGACCCACAGCGCGGTCCAGATGGGAGAGAGTAAGGGTTAGAAACACAGGCTGTGGAGTCAGAAGGGCTAGATCCACATTTCATCTTGATTCTTTCAGAATTGGAGTGAATATTGGCAACACATTTAAAAATCCTGAAATTTGCCCTTGCCATCATGACTCAGGTGTTTGAGCATCGTTCTGTGCACTGAACGTTTGCTGATTTGATTCCTGGTCAGGGCACATGGCCAGGTTGCGGGCTCAATCCCAGGTAGGGGGCATGCAGGAGGCAGCTGATCAATGCTTTGCTCTCACACGGATGTTTCTCTCTCTCCTTCCCCCTTCTTCTCCCTCTAAAAATCCATAAAATTCTTATAAAAATTAAAAATCCCGAGCTTCCATCGCAGTCCGTCAAGTGAGAGGTAATAAGAATACCTTTGTCAGGTATGAGAATTCAATGAAACAGTGCAGGGTAAATCGCCAAGCCTGGTAGATCTAGTGTGTGAGAAAAGTGAGCTGTTTCCATGGGTGTGATGATAAAGCCTTATCCAGGTCGGGGTCCCTGATGATGGCCAGTGTCCCCCAGGAAGGACAGTGGGATGCAGAGGGGATCTGTAGCTGCTCCATACACACTTATTCCCTTACGTTAGTATCATCCTCACTTGATAGAGGAGACAAATGGAGCTTAAAGAGGTTAGATCCCCTCTTCAGAGTCCCGCAGTGAAAGATTGTCTGAACACGGTGGTCTGACGCCGTCCGCCTTCTTCCTGCCCTGCCACCCCCACGCACAGCCCAGTACTGGTGAGGGGCCTAATCAGGCAGCCTTTCATCGCAATGAACTGCTCTCTTCCCCAGGGGCCTCCGTTTGCTGGGTGGGACTTTTCTGACTGAGGATGAGCTGACAGACAGGCTGCCCAAGTCGCTGGCCTCCAATGGGGGTGGGTGATTCGTCATTCGTCAGTGCCATTCCTTCTCACGGGAAGAAGGTGAGCTGGAAAGGCTACCGGCCAGCCCCGTGCTGGATGCCAGCTTCTCGGTGTGCAGCGTGGCCGTCTCGGTTCCCTTCCGGTGGCCGGTCCAGCTTGCGCAGGCCAGAAGGCTTGGGTCCTCCGCTTGCATGATGGTGAAGCTCTTGCTGCACTTACTGGTTTGTGTCCTGATTTCTGAGAGAGAACAGTTTTACTCCTGGCCTTGCACTTCAGAGTTGGACAGGAGGGCTGTGCCCTGGAAATAGCAAATCATCATGACTCATTTCTGCAAATGAATGCACTGCAGCTTCAAGAAGTAACCGGTGCAAGGCCACAGGGTTAGTGGGAGGCAGAACTGGGTGCAGTCCACGCTCCTCGTCACAAAGGCCTTGGGGACGAGGGACGACAAGCACCTCTCTCCTCTGGACGGGCTCCCGGCAGCTCATGGGAAGCCATTCCAGTGTGTTTTCCCCAGCCAGTCGGCCACCGGATGCCCCACTATGCATGATGGTGCTGGGGTGGGACCGCAGAGACGAATGGAGCCCAGTCCCCGTGTCAGAAGATCTCAGAGTCCTGACTCCACTTCCTCCGCAGCCCCCGCCTTTCCTGTTGCCTTGTGCTGTGGACCCAGTGAACCTCAGCTCCTCTAATCTTTCCTGCCCCTAAAGGCAACCAGGAAGGGCTGACATTGAGGGACCTGCCGACTGGTATCAGAGTCTTGATACCAGAAGAGACAGAGGTGGATGCATGGGGTCCTTCGGGCTTGAGGTTGGATGTGGTTCTGATTGACAGCGGCTAATGGGCTTCTGATGTGAGGAGCTACAGTTTCCAGACCACAGCAGGACAGTGGGATGAATTAGATGCATAAGTAAAGGAAACGGCAAGGAAAGGACTTTGTGAATGAATGAAAACGCCAAGTAGCGATGCTGCTGGTCACCATTAGCACTTCTGTTATCTCATCTTCCCATCAACTGTGCAGGTGGCTGTTTTCATCCAGCTTCTATAGCTGAAGACAGTAAAGCCAGAGAAATTAAGAGACTTGCCCAGGGTCACACAGCCAGGAAATGAGACAACCAGGATTTAGTCCTTCCACGTTGTTCCAAAACCCGTGTTCCTTTAGAGCGATGAGTTTTCTTCCCTTTCCGCCGTGACTCAGGAGAAAAGTCCATTTTCAGTGGTCACGGTTGTTTGCTGAAAGGAGCAATTCCCTTCCCTCCTTCTCTAATTTTCCTCCAACTAATTGCAAATTAGTGGTAATTTTCAAATGAAAAAAAAAAAAAAAGGATCTTGCATGCCATCCATTTGCACTTACCAAGCAAGGCCCCAGGGCCGGTGACAGCTCCATCACCATGGCAACCCCATAGCTGGCCTTCTCTGGATCCTTGGCAGCCTTGCCCCGGACTCCGGGGGAGGGGCTGCTTACCCTCTGGGTTAGCTTGTTTCTCTGCTCTAATGCCCCCAGCACAGGCTCCACTCCTCCTGCTGCTCTCTTTGATCCCCTCTAGTGTAGTTTAGAATCTTAACTAATAAAGGCGAAATATTAAAATTAACCGTTTCTCCGGGACGGGGGTAAGCCACGCCCACCAGCCAATCAGAATGCATGTATGCAAATTAGCTCAGGCAAGATGGCGGCCGGCAGCCCTGGAGGCCAGTGCAGTGCCAG
>PVJC01021427.1:0-18089 GCA_004026665.1 Murina feae
GGGGGGTTAGGGCGGCAGAGACGCATCCCCGGCATCTGGGCTGTGCATTGAAGCTCCTTGAAGCGCTGGTTTCATTGGGGACGTTCCCTTCTGTTGTGACCGCAGGTGGTTCATCAAAGCGTCGCCCAGAACTCCTCTCAGAAGGTGCTTTCCTTCACCACCACGACCCTGGACGACATCCTCAAGTCCTTCTCGGATGTCAGCGTCATCCGAGTGGCGAGCGGCTACTTGCTGATGGTAACAGTCCATTCAGGCCCCCCCCCCCCCCCCCCCCCCCCCCGGGCGTTCGGGTTTCTTTTGGTTTTTGGTTTTTACCTTTCCATGACGGCTCCTGCTTTTTAACTGCTCTTAACACGTGTGCATCTCAGAAAGAGAGAGCTCGGGCTTCGTAGCAGTTTGAGAAGTGGTCGTGTGAAGTTTGCCCATCTTTGATTTGTACCATTTCGTGTGATGTCTGTAATGTAAATTTTTGTTGTTGTTGGATTTCATTAAGTTTTTTTTTTTGTTTGTTTTTTTTTACTTTTTGATTTGGGGTGATGGGTGGGGGAAAACATTAGAATCCTTACACATTCTAATGTTTGGCTTTTGTGTCTTCCCCACCTGCCCTCCCCCCTCCTCCCCTCCCCCACCCTTCCCCTCCACGGTTCTGCTTGCAGCTTGCCTATGCCTGTTTAACCATGCTGCGCTGGGACTGCTCCAAGTCCCAGGGTGCCGTGGGGCTGGCTGGCGTCCTGTTGGTTGCACTGTCAGTGGCTGCAGGATTGGGCCTGTGCTCATTGATCGGGATTTCCTTTAATGCTGCAACAACTCAGGTACTAAAGGAGCCACCCATCGCTTTGTTGACCAACACCCCTCCCCAGGCCCCAGCCTCCTGTGTGTCCATGTCACCTAGGGGGTCTTTTCCGCTGGGATGCCACATCTCTCGGGAGCGTGCTCACGCCTCTGTGGGCAGGAGCGCTGAACGGGCTTGGTGATTAGTAGAGAGGTTTCCCTCATCAGTGGAATGCAGATCATGAATAGAGCAATGGTTCTCAAACTTCAGTGGGTTCGTGAACACTCGGTGGCTGGGTCCACCCCAGCATCTCTAAGCCTGTTGGTTTGGGTTGGGGGTGGAGCGTCTGCCCATCCAGTTCCTAAGGATGCTGGTCCAGGGATCACATTTCCAGCCAGTTCCTAAGGATGCTGGTCCAGGGATCACATCCGGAGAACAACTGCTTTAGATAAGTTACATTCCTTCTCATTTATTAACTTAAAAAAAAAATCATTGTGTGTGGCACTTAGAATCAGAAACTTACAAGATCCATTGTGAGCTGAAACTGCTCGACGTCGGGGATTTAACTGTTAGATAAAGCGGAACGCCTCCCCTGGAACGGACACTGCCCTTTGGCAGCTCTTGGGGGCGCTAGGACGGTGTTTGAAACAGCCTTGGAGCAGCCAGGCTTGAGCCTCCCCGTCTGACGCCTGTCCTCGTTCCCGCGCAGGTCTTGCCATTCCTCGCTCTTGGCGTTGGTGTGGATGATGTGTTCCTGCTGGCCCATGCGTTCAGTGAAACGGGACAGAACAAGAGGATCCCTTTTGAGGTAAGAGAAAAACAAAGGAATAGGGCTGAGGGGGCAGCCAGAGCCCCTCTGTTCCCAACTGTTGGCCTTGGTTTTCCTCAGTCTGCCCCGGTAAGTCATGTAGTCCCAAGTCCGAGGCCGTGATTCTGGCTCTACATTAGGAAGGACCTCAGGAAATACATTCCAACGTGTGCCTTTGTTTCTCTGAGGGTTTGTTGGGAGAAGGGGGTCACTTTGTCCCCACCATCTTTTCAACTGTATTGATTACGTCATTATCTTGCAGCTTTGTGTTTTGGGTGGTAATCACATGGACAGCACATGCGTGTGTGGACAGTACTGAAAATGCTCCAGTGCCCATGTTGGGGGAAGCCAGGGGGCTCCCTGTCAGACTGCCGGAGGCCGCATTCTCAGTCACCATGGGTCCGATTTTGTATTTGAATTGTTCACGCAACCCTGCTCTCAGGAGCCCCTGCTCTGTGCGGCCCTCAGCACTGTGCTTTCTTGTCCTCAGGACAGGACCGGGGAGTGCCTCAAGCGCACGGGAGCCAGCGTAGCCCTCACGTCCATCAGCAACGTCACCGCCTTCTTCATGGCTGCACTGATCCCGATCCCTGCCCTGCGGGCCTTCTCCCTGCAGGTGAGTTTCCAGTGCTGAGCCTGTGAGCGTCGTCGCCACGCGGCTGCGGTCCCATTGCAGGCAGGGACGGAGCATGTCAGCACCTGGGACTCTTTCTCCTGGGCAGATGCTTCATGCTGATGTTCCTCGAAAGCAGTGGTTCTCAACCTTCTGGCCCTTTAAATACAGCTCCTCTTGTGGTGACCCAACCATGAAATTACTTCCATTGCTACTTCGTAACTGTAATGACGCTACTGTTATGAATCGTAATATAAATATCTGATACGCAGGATGGTCTTAGGCGACCCCTGTGAAGGGTCGTTCGACCGCCAAAGGGGTCGTGACCCACAGGTTGAGAACCGCTGCTCTAAAGAGAGCCGTGGTGGTCTTTCCTTCTCTGGAAGCCCTGCAGCCCAGAGGCCTGTGGCCTGGGTGTCCTCCAGGCCTGGTGCCTGCAGGAGTCACCCTTCACATGGATCGCTGAACTGAAAGGTACCAGGCCGCTCCCTGGGGGACACCAGTGAGCCAGCCCCTGCTGCACAGAGGCAGGAGTCCCTGTGCTCGTCCTGGTCCGGCTGCGTTGTGGCCTCCCTGCGGGAACTCCCCTCTGGGTTTCCATGCTTTCTCCGAAGCACGCCACCTTCCCTCCTGCTTCCCATAGTGGGGCCTAGCCCCAGGCCGCCGACGGAGCAGTCCTCGCTCACCGTCAAGAGGTGGTGGCAGGGTAGCCCAGCGAGGTGATCACTCAGAACTGAGTGGTTTTGGATGCCACTGTGTGAGAAGGTGTCGCCATTCTCTGCCTGCAGGAGGGTCTGTTGATGGGCCTTGCCACCTCTTCTCCTTAGTTAACTTCCAGAGACCCTCCTGTCCCCTTTTTTCTTTCCCTTTGGCCTCCGGCTCCCGGTTAGGCTGCCCGAGAAAACTCAGTCCCTCCCCCTCCTGCAGAGCAGTTTGGCCCCCGCATTGTTCGGCTCTCTCCTTTCACACCTGAAGGCCGTCAGGAACTTTTTAAAATCAGGAGCCAGCTTCTGTGACCCGTGAATGCGGAGATCTCCCGGCTGGGTTGGGGCTCCGCTCTCGCTGCCTCCGGGGGAAACCCCCAGGAATCCTGCCGTCTCTCTGGGCAGGGGAAGAGGCTACTCGGCCTTCCCAACCTGAAGTGGCTCAGCATTTGATAGCTCAAGGGTATTCTTGGAGTTTTGGGAACTACATTTACATTTTTCCCATCACCATTTATCCCTTCTATAAGCTCTAACTCTTTTCTAAAACAGAGAGAAGGAGCAATGCTTTCCCTTCGTTTCTTTATTTCTCTTTCCTTTTCAGTATGATGTGTGACTCATGAGATGGCCAGGGTTTTAAAGAAAGCGGCTTCTGATGTCACTTTTAAACTGTTTTTAAACCCCACTCGTTTATACTGCTTTCCTGTCTTCAGTTACCAAAAGGATGGTGTCAGTTTACATTTTTATTAGCATGATTAGCTCTTTTTTAGTTTTCATATTTGAATTTGATTTCACTAGTTACTGACACGGCGGCTAAGGACTCTCCCATGTCTGGGACACTGCATTTGTTTGATATTTAGTGTTCGATGTAACATGAAAAGAGATGCTGTGACCCATGGCTCCCGAAAGCAAAGAGATTTAAAACAAATAAACAAACAAACAAAAAGTTTCCTTTGTTATAAATATGTAGAGAAATAGCCAGCGAGGCCATGGATAAAGTTAAACGGGAGTCTGGGATGGAAGCTTCGGAGGGAGGAAAACCTCTCAGTGACATGGGAGGGAAGGAGCTGCTGCTGGTGCAGAGCCAGGGACCCCGGGCTGTGGGCCGCCCCCTGCACAGGCCGCTCCACCCTGCTCCCTCTGCCTTGGGCCGCCCCCTGCACAGGCCGCTCCACCCTGCTCCCTCTGCCTTGGGCCGCCCCCTGCACAGGCCGCCTCTGCGCAGCTCCCCCTGCCGCTCCTTTCTGCTCCCTTCCCCTCGGCGCTCTGTCTGCTCTGCCTCGCGCTCCTTCTGCCTCCTTGTCCTCTCTCATTTTCTCTTCTCCTCTCTCAGTACACGGGTGACTCATCAAGGCACATTCTCCTTGAATGGTGCCCTGTGGTGTGGTGGTCTGACACGCTCCCTGAGTTTCCCTAACGTCCTTTAGGAAATCCAGTTCGCTAAGCGCTTCCAAGGTAAGCCCCTGCCGGAGGCGGAGTGAATGCTGCCGGTTTTGCGTTTCTGTTCCCCGGCACGGGGAGGGTCACCTTAGAAAATGGCATCTGCCACGTCCTCGTGTAGTGAAGAATGGCTTCCCAGGACGCAGGCTCATTCTCTGTCACACGCAGTCTTTAAAAAAGAAGAAGATGCAAGAAAAGACGGAGACTGCGCCGCGCGTTCTGCAGTCTCGCTCCTCAGCACCTTCAGCGTCAGTGCTGGTGCCTTTGAGACGTGTTGACATTCGAAACTGACCCTTCGGCACGCTTCTCCCCTCAGGGAACTGTGTGCCGCTGTGCCTGGGCATCCGTGTGTGTTTATGGTCTCAGGGTGCTACCGACTAAGCACCTAAAGGGGGAGACCCAGGGAGGGCTGTCCAGGAAAGCACCGTGGCCACTAGAGAGTTTTCCCTGTGCGGCTTTCCCAGTTCTGTAGCTTTTCCAGAATCTATGGAATTTCCCCCCCGAGAAGCTATCTCACATCTCCTCGCCTGCACCCGCTGAAAGCCTTGGGAACGAGAGCCCTGGGTGACAAGGGTGTTGTTCCTCCATGGAACGCCCAGGAGAGAATGCCTCACTGTTCCGAGTGGTCGAGGCGGAGAGAGGGCCTCAGCGGGAGGTTCTTTGCAGGGACGTTTCCTTTTAGCGCAGTTAGAGTCGGTGCACAGTGCGGCCCTCCCAGCACCTTCTCAGAATTGCCTACAGTTCCTTAACCTCACCTTGGCTCCAGCAGGGACACGTCTCCTTTACTGAGGAGCCCTGGCCGTTCGCTTTCACTGTCCTGGTGCCCTTGAGGGGGTGTTGGAGTTCTGTTAGTTTCTCATCAGACAGTGTACTCCCTGGATATGTATGTAATAAGCCGTTTGGGTTTCTTCTCTCATTGCGCGATTTCCACCAAGAGACGGAGGAGGATGCTGGGCAGCTTTCCTCATTGGATGAGGCTGCTGTCACGTACGTTCCCCAGCGCCTCCGGGAAGTGCCAGTGTCGCTCTGGCTGCAGCCCGGGGCCGCCTGTGTACCTGCGTGGCTTATCCTTTCACGATCTTGGCTCTCGTCCTCAGGAACTTTTGTTCCAGCCGAGTCACCCAGAGCTTGTTGTCTACGATGTACTCCTAAATTCCAAAAATAACTGTAATCAGAAGAAAGGCTGAAAGGACTCCACCCCCAGCAACGAGTTTCCTAGAAGATCCTAGAGACTCAGACCCATTCTTCCCAACGTCCCTCTTCTCCGATGGGTCAGAGTTCTCCCTCCCACCCCCCACGTCCCTCCCCTCAGGAGGAGACCAGGTCGGACAGGAATTCCCAGGTCTCGGTTGGGCTGTGTGTGAATCCGATTTTCTGGGCAGCCTCCGGCAGGTGACCTTCCTCTGCATCACCAAGTCTTCGCTGGGATGGAGGCCATGCTGATGTGTGTCCCCTGGTTGCTGCAGGAATCCACGAATCATTTGTGATGACCTGACCTCCCGTGGCTCCTGCCTTCTCCTTTCTCTGGCCTAGGAGAGTCTTTGCCGCCAGTGCTGAATGGCTGCCCAGCATGTCCCTCTCAGATTTTGTCCTGCGTCTCCCTGGAAAGATTCTTTGATCACCATTCCAGCCCACCTGCACGCTCTAGCCCTGCTCTGTGACGTCCATCCGTCTAGAGTGTAATTTGCGGGCGGGGTGGTCGGTCGGCGAGAGCAGGGTTCTGTCTGACTCCCGGCGCATCTGCAGCACCCACACAGTGCCCCCTGCCTTGTCTCTCCAAAGTCCTCTTCCCTTAGGGCAGTGGTTCTCAACCTGTGGGTCGTGACCCCTTTGGCGATCGAACGACCCTTTCTCAGGGGCCGCCTAAACTTACATGACGATTCATAACAGTAGCAACATTGCAGGTATGAAGTAGCAACGAAAATAGTTTTATGGTTGGGTCACAACGTGAGGAACTGTATTTAAAGGGCCACAAGGTTGAGAACCAGTGCCTTAGGGGATTCCTCCAGTCAAAATAGTGACTTGCTTACTATCGTGAGCCTCGCCGGCAGGGCACACAGTTCCTTACACAGGAGCGTGATCACTCAGCACTTCCTCTGAGTTGAAGAGGACTCTTCACGGCGGGCTAAGGAGAGGGGCCCGGTCAGGTTCAGAAGGAGCCCCATGGAGACTTTCTGGTTTTGTAGACCTGACAGGGAATTCAGGATTGAAAGGCGTCCCTCTGGAACTCGGGTTTGCAGTGTCACCTTGAGCGTGAATTCGGATGGCTATCTCTTGGTGCAGTTCTTGTGATTTTGCTGGGTGTCCGTTCCCTCACCCTCAGATGTGTGCCCAGTTGGAGGAGGTTTTAGAACTAAGCAGTTCTTCGAAAAAAACCTCCCAGGAGGGTATAATTGTCCAAAAAATTGCTGATGATTTCCGAGTTGCATTTTCTCGCGGTGCTGCTGCTCGCTGGCCTTTCCGAGCGGGGCGTGCTCTAGTCCCTGGGTGATTTTGACAGGTCAGCAGGAGACTTGCCACAGCACTGCAGCCTCTATCTACCCCGTGTTTATCCGGGGCGGTGGGGTGACTGAATCTGCACTCTGTGCACACTGTGATCACACACGGGAATCTTCCTGCTTCACTCTCCTTGGCCTCTTCCGTCCCTGCTCTCACCCACAGGCTGCGGCAGGGCGATCTGGAATGTGCCTATTAAACACCTCGGGGACGCGTTTGAAACTTTATTTCATGTTTTAAAGGTGCCATTTTGATACACTCCATCCATCTTATATATACACTTTCTCAGCATAAAATCGGCTGCGTGAACTCCTAGAAACATTGTGAGAGGGAAGTGCTCCCTTTTGTCTTAAATTAAAATGTCTCAGGTATCTTCTCTCTTCTGCCTTCTGGTCCAGTTAGGTCGTTAGCAAGAGGCCAGTTTATTCCTGTGTTGGTGCTGTACAGGTTCATGGAATTATGAGTAATGGGAAGGACCAGGATGATGAGGCCTCTTAATGATGAGAGAGCAGCAAAGTGCTGAGAAACTTGAACATCTACTTCAGGTTTAAACTCTTAAACACCTTTATTGCCCGCCCTGGTCAGAGTGTTGTCCCAATAGGCCCAGGTTGCAGGTTTGACCCCTGGTCAGGGCACATACAAGAATTAATCAATGAGCCCTGACCGGTTTGGCTCAGTGGATACAGCGTTGGCCTGTGGACTGAAAGGTCCCAGGTTCGATTCCGGTCAAGGGCATGCACCTTAGTTGCAGGCACGTCCCCAGTCGGGGGTGTACAGGAGGCAGCTGATCAGTGTTTCTCTCTCACCGATGTTTCTAACTCTCTATCCCTCTCCCTTCCTCTCTGTAAAAAAAAAATCAAAAAAAAAAATATTTTTTTAAAAAGAATTAAAAAATGAATGTATATATAAGTGGAACAATGAATCCATGTTTCTCTCTCAAAAAAATAAAAATAAAATCAGTTAATTAAATAAAGAAATAGCACATCTTTATTTTCAAAGCAGTCCTTTGCCTGGGAGGAGGCCTGCTGGTAACCTCTCCATTTCCCTCCTGCTCAGGCGGCCGTGGTGGTGGTCTTCAATTTCGCCATGGTGCTGCTCATCTTCCCTGCGATCCTCAGCATGGATCTGTACCGGCGCGAGGACCGCAGGCTGGACATTTTCTGCTGTTTCACAAGGTACATGCCCCCGCCGCAGGACCCTTGTTGAGGGGGTACAGCGTGGTAGTGTTTATCGTCTGTGGACTTGGATGGGGGGGGTTGCTAGTAGACTGGGTTGCTGCCTGGGGCTCTCCGCCTCTCCGACCACATTCTCACAGCCCTGAGGTTGTGAGAGGATGACTTATTTCTGTCATGAACCAGTGTTGCTCATTGTCGGGAGTGTGTCCTATCTTGATGGATTAGGGCAGAACAAAGGTTGAAAACCACACATCTGGAAAAAGGATAGGCTTTGGGGTATTTTCCTTTGTAAGGAATTATGCCTGGAAGGGGTTCTGCGGCCTGTGACTTGATTTTTGTCAGCCAGATTCAGGGTCAGCCTCCCTTTGGCCTCTTTTGACTGACTCGTGTCTGCGTCCAGACCGAGCAGTCGGGCAGCGTGGTGGAGCTCCGCTGTGGGCCGTCTCTCCTGAGTCAGAGCTGTCCCGTCGATGGGGGGACGAGAGCCCGTTTTGGCGACCACTGCAGCCCTTTCCCCCTCTTGCAGCCCCTGTGTCAGCAGGGTGATCCAGGTCGAGCCTCAGGCCTACACAGAGACGCACGACGGTCCCCGCTCCAGCCCCCCGCCCCCCTACAGCAGCCACGGCTTCGCCCACGAGACGCAGATCACCATGCAGTCCACGGTGCAGCTCCGCACAGAGTACGACCCCCACACGCATGTGTACTACACGACAGCCGAGCCACTCTCCGAGATCTCCGTGCAGCCCGTCACCCTGACGCAGGACACGCTGGGCGGCCAGAGCCCGGAGAGCACCAGCTCCACGCGGGACCTGCTCTCCCAGTTCTCCGACTCGAGCCTCCACTGCCTCGAGCCCCCTTGTACCAAGTGGACGCTCTCATCGTTTGCTGAGAAACACTACGCTCCTTTCCTCTTGAAACCCAGAGCCAAGGTACCCTACCCAAACACAAGGCTCTTCCCATCCTCAGGAAGCGGCAGAGCGGGCTCCTTGGGACTTCCCTGCTGGGATGGGTTCCAGGCCTGGTGGGGAGCTGGTCCTCTGACCCCCTCCTGGGCCATGTTCATGAGCTCACCTTCTCCAGGATCTATAGCAACAGTGTCTATGAATTCAGATCAGCTCCTCACATATTAAACATTTCCTCTTAGTGAAAAACTAGGGGCCCAGTGCATAAAAATTTGTGCACTCAGCGGGGGGGATCCCTCTGCCTGGCCTGTGCCCTCTCGCAGTCTGGGACCCCTCAGGGGATGTCCACCTGCTGGTGTGCCTGGCCAGCCTGGGTGAGGGGCTGATGGCTGGCCAAGACCCCCCCCAGTGGGGACCCTCACCCCATGGGGGTGTGGCCAGCCTGGGTGAGGTTCTGAGGGTCATTTTCAGGCTGCCCACAGCTCCCATTGACCCAATGCCCAACAAGGCTGGCTGGAATCAGGTTTCTGGAGTTTATTTATCTTCTATAATTGAAACTTTGTTGCCTCGAGCCAAGGCCTAGGCAGGCAACGGAAGCCTCCTGTTTGCTTCAGCTTCGTGGCTTCTATAGTTAAAACATTGTTGCTTGAGCAGAGGCCCACCAGCCTTGTCAGGCAGTTGCAATGGAAGCCTCCTGTTTACTCTAGCTCCATGGCTGCTGGCCTCCATCTTGGCTGTGTTAATTTTCATACAGCCACTCTGATAGGCTGGGGGGCGTGGCTTGGGTGTCTTGGAGTGATGGTCAATTTGCATATTACTCTTTTATTAGATTAGATGGGATTGCTCTGACTTTATGTTTTCCCCTCTGGGAGACCGACCCCTTCCCCCACCCCTCCTCCCTCCCCGCTACCCTCTGTTCCCATGCTGCATCAGGGCCCATGTGACGATGAAGATGAGGCATAACCTCCACAGCTTGTTGGTGGGGGAGAGTCCGTTCATCCCCGGGGTCTGACTGCGTGCCTCTCCCCTCTGCTGCAGGTGGTGGTGATCTTCCTTTTCCTGGGCTTGCTGGGGCTCAGCCTGTACGGGACCACCCGCGTGCGCGATGGGCTGGACCTGACGGACATCGTGCCTCGGGAAACCAGGGAGTACGACTTCATTGCCGCTCAGTTCAAGTACTTCTCCTTCTACAACATGTACATCGTCACCCAGAAAGCAGACTACCCCAACATCCAGCACCTGCTGTACGACCTCCACAGGAGCTTCAGCACGGTGAAGTACGTCATGCTGGAAGAGGACAAGCAGCTGCCCAAGATGTGGCTGCACTACTTCCGAGACTGGCTGCAAGGTGAGGGCCGCCGGGGCGTCGTCCTCTCTCCCTGCGGGCCGGGGCACTCGGCTGCCGCAGCTTCCTTTTGTTCACTGTATCAGAGTGTTAGGTGAGAACGGAACGCTGACATGTGTCAGTGACTTCTGGGCGTTATTTCTGGGGAGGCCTCCCAAAGCTGGCTTCTACCTGTACAACAAAGCAAGTGGTTCGTGGGGTGACGCAGGCACTTCTGGGAGAGTTTATGAGTGCACATTAGGAGATGGGAAGGTACGTTATAACCTGTGGAGCCGGCTGCTTCTGGGGTCCTTTTTTTGGGGGGGAGGGATGGTGGGTGGTTTGGGTGACCAGGTCTAAAGGAAGTGTTGGTGAATTTCTAGGCTGATTCACTGCCAAAGTAGATTATGCATCTTTGGTGAATGTAATTTAAAACTCCGTATTTTGACCGTCTTTTGATTTGGCATAAAATGCCATGAAGAAACCTTATAAATGCTTACTCACATCCTACAGTATTTCATAAATAATCAAGTTCTGCTTGAAAATGCCTTTTAACCCTGGCCGGTGTGGCTCAGTGGATAGAGCGTCGTCCTGCAGACAAAAGGGTCCCCGGTTCGATTCTGGTCAAGGGCACGTACCTCGGTTGCAGGACCCCCAACTCCCCCAGCCCAGGCCCTGGTCAGGGCGTGTGCAGAAAGCAACCAGTTGATGAGTTTCTCTCACATCAGTGTTTCTCTCTTTCTCTCTCTCTTCCACTCTCCCTAAAAATCAATGGGCAAATATCCTCGAGTGAGGATTAAAAAAACTAAAAAAGGAATAAAATGTCTTCTACAGCTTCTAACCTTGCTCTTAGAAACATCTCTAGGAAATAGTTGTCAACTGGAAGGAAAAAAAAAAAAAAGATCTAGATTTACTTCTAACTGCTGACTGAGTATGAATGAATATGTTCAGTGACTCCAAGAACATCTGTTCATTTATTCTGTGTTGACGCATGGAAAGTGGAGAATCAAGATAATTATCCACTCGATTCCAGCAAAAATGCTGTTACTGAAACACCCAAATAATTATGGCCCCCAACACTTTTGGCTTAAATTATCCAAGTGATTGTCTTAATTTGCCCCTTAATTAGACTTGTTTAAACACAGATTTAAGTGCCTTTTTGGGTCTGAAGTCAATATACTTGTATGTAGAGAGTAAGCAGCCAGTTTCCCTGTGAGTTTGCATGAAATGGCAAACAGCTCTAGTTTAATGGAAAAGGGTTCAATACAGTTTCTGGCTTTGGCTTGTGTTCCTAGAATTTTGTTCGTTACATGGACCCCAGATTTGACCTCTTGGTCGAGGAAGGCAGAGAAAGTGCATGGTGTCAGTAGGATTGTTTCACATGCTCGGGAGGTTAGTTTTAATTGGTTCCCAGTCTTATTTTTTGCTGTAGTTTGGGGGGCACTGATTTTCGGATAATGAGTCAAAAGAGGACTAGACAGTGGAGAGATTAGATTCCCTGCTTTTCATTCCACCTTCACTCACCCCCACCCACATTGGCCAAAGACATGGAAATAACTTGCCACAAATGACCAAGGGAGCTGCAGTGCTGCCTGTGTCTGAGCGGAGAAGGGTGGTTACAGGATGGATTTCAGGGTCTCCAGCCAGTCCTCCGGGTGCTCCATGTGGCATGTGAGGTGGAGATTGGGAAGGGGTGCGAGGTGTCTCCAGGCATCCTGAGGGCTCACCTTTGTGTAGCATATTGGGAATGACTGCTGTTTGACCGACCTAAGGAAGCTGGACTTGAGAATTTCCTTTTTAAAAAGTGCATCTGAATCTTGTTTTGGTTGCTAAGTGAGCTGCATCCCCCTAGACCACATGAGATCCATTTAATGCTACCAAGTCAGGGTCCCAGAAGCCTTAGAACTAAGTCTGCAGCCAACTGCCAGGAGTCCAGCAGAGCCCTGGACTCAGAACAGCCGGGCGCTGGCCCGAGGGCTGCCTAGAGGAACTGCTGGCCTGTCCAGGGGTCGATGGGTCTTTGCACATGTCCTGCAGGCAGCAGTTATCCTCGAAGCAGCTTTCCTTCACTATATGGCGGTGAAGTGCTGGAGCCCTCATTGGCTGTTAACGGAGTTATCATTGAAAACCATGTCACCCCACTGGTCTTTATCAATATTTCAGTGGTTGGGGGAAAGGGGGAGTGGATTCATAAAAATACAAAATAGCAATATGGTCCCACATGTCATCCCTGAACACACATGCAAATAAGGTAAAGTTGGAAATAAAATCACAGTGTGTGTGTATCGTATACAAATGGTTTTGCTTATACTTCATGGCAAATTATGCAAGTAAAATGGAGCTGGATGTCTTCATGTTAGAGCCCCATATCAAAGAAGAGTTCTGAGCAATTGGGATCATTAGCTCAGAGCTTTTCACCAGGAAATAATTAGTGTGAAGTATATAAAATGAGAGACGCTCTAGCTACAACTTTCCGTGTTCCGCAGTCAAATGCCAGTCTCTTCTGCTGCCTGCCTGTGTTGGAATATAAAATGTGGTCCGAGGGGCGATGGAAGCAAGTTCTTGCGCCTTGATTTGTGTCCAGAATTGTGAATTGTGAGTGCACCTAGGCCCACCATGGTTACTGAGCTTTTAATAATTAGTTGGAAACTAATATACTGATTCCAAAGACTTAGCTTCCTGTAAAGGCAGTGGCTGTTTCTCGTTCATCTCTGCATCCATGTGGAGTGGGTGCTAGCAGCGTGCTGAGGAGCGTCCTCCCCAAATCAGGTCTGTCTTCCTTTGTTTCCCTCTGGGGTGTCCCAGGAATCTTAGCGCATCCGTATCTTTAAACTGCCCTCAGAGTTTGGTACCCCGCTGGCCACCAGATGTTGTCGGTGCCCACGTTAACTCATCTTCTTGGTGTTTTCAGCAGGTCCCTCCTGGGCACCATGGTGTGTTCTGGGCAATTTAGAGCATCAGTGGTTCAAGCCAACTCTGGAGTCAGGCTGCCAGGTCCACAGCTTAGCTCCAGCACTTGCTGGAGGCTTCCTCACATAGTTTTCCCTTCCCAGGCCTCAATCTCCTCATCTGTAAAGTGGTGCTAAATAGGGACATCTCACCAGGTTGTTGCAGCAATTAAACTAGGCTTTATTAGCAGGTCTAGAGAGAGAGAGGGTTCAAGTACCGTACAGGCATGAAGGGGTGAACATTCTATTATGGTGAAGAAATAGATCCAGCCTCTCTGGGGGTGGGGGGGCGGTGTTTTTCCTTTCCTGTTTATTTTTTTCAAAACCAGAAAAAAAGGCCGTAGGTAATAAAATACCATCTGTGCAGTGCAGGTTGTGTGCGTGCCCTGTCGTGAACAGTCGGTGTGAGCGTTGGGGACCCACCGCCCGGTGGTCTCGCCGCCGGCTACTCCTCCACTCCGACCCTAACAGGGCCTTCTCCCCCCACTGCGCCCACAGGCCTCATCCCCAAGTTGTTTGTATAAAAACAATGCCCCCAGCAACATCGGAAGGAAGCTGTAGTTAAAGAGAGACTCGGACCGCCCCCCCCCCCCATGTCAAACTCCAGGAGCTTAACCCTTTGAGCACTAATGGAACCCACTTTTGGGGGCGTCTTTGAAGTCATTCAGAGCCTGTCGCGAACTGAAATAAGCCCTTGTCCTTCTCACCGGCCACGTCTAACCCACGCATGCACAGCTTGTTCAAAAGATGTGGTTTCCTGAGCTGCTGGCGCCCAGAGCTCTACTTGGGAGGTGATTTGGGGGGAGCAGGGCGATGGCAAGGGGTGGGGGTGTCGGAGGAGAATGTGTGCACCCTGGGGTGGCCCAGACCCAGGCCGGGTCACCGGGGCCCTGTTTCCTCTTCCACATGCTTATCTCTGCGCAGCTGTGGCCAAGCCGGCAGGTCTGTAGCGATGGTTTTGATTACAGAGGCCAGCAGCTGTGTGTGGTGGGCTCGCCCATCCCCCAGGCCCAGGCCGCTCCTTCCTCCCCTCCCTGGGCTTGCGGTTTGTCATCTGTTCTCACAGAGCCCCTTGTATTGGCCTGTGGCTTCCTGTTCTCAATCTGATCCAAATTTCCCCTGTGAGGTATTTCCCCGCGCACACGCGCGCGTGCACCGCTCCCCGCCTGCTCTCCTCCACACCCTCTCCTGAGGAAGGTGGCAAAGAGGAAGAGAACAGTCGAGAGTGAATAGGTGTTGGCTGTGATCTTTACACAACCTGGCAGCCGATCCCACAGCTTGTGTTAGCTCCACAAGTCGAACAGATGGAACAAATTGACAGAATCGTGTTCACTCACCCTGAGCTGGGAGCAGCTGAGTTGCTGTTTGAAGTTGGGAGTTTGAATGTGTCTCTCCCCCTCCCAGTGGAATTTCTGGTTGCATTGAAGAGCCCCTGGCTCGGCCAGACAGTGGCATGAAACGGTTAATGAGCCCGCTGTCTTCCTCCTGTCCTCGTGTTCCGGCCTCCCTCCCTCCCTCCCTCTTTTGGAATAAGTCATGGAGGAAAAGGAGTTCTTTTTTTTAAAGGTAAAACATGTATATTTATTCCTTAGAAGGGAACACTTCCCCCTTTGGACCTTAAAAGCAAGTTATTAGCAACCTGAAGCTCACTTGTGAAAAGCCTGATATTATTTGAATGTGAAGTTGAGCACAGGTAGAGCACAGAACGTTCTGGGCCGATGCCCCACACTGCCCTGCCCTGCTCTCCACCCTCAGCCCCCCGCTATGACCATGGCCGGTCGCTGAAGAGTTCTAACGTGTTACACACACTTGCCTTTTCCAGGACTTCAGGACGCATTCGACAGTGATTGGGAGACTGGGAAAATCATGCCCAACAATTACAAAAACGGATCCGATGATGGGGTCCTCGCCTACAAACTCCTGGTGCAGACTGGCAGCCGTGATAAGCCCATCGACATCAGTCAGGTACTCTCATTGCTGCCCTCCCAGCCTGGCTTTCTGGAGACATGAGGCCCCAGGGCCTGGAAGAACATTGCGTCATAGGCTCTGATGCCCTTCATCCCACCAGCTAGTTGTGTGGCCACAGGGCCAGGGAGCTCGCTCTACTCATCTGTCAAGTGGGGACAAGGGTGTTACCTTCCTACAGAGCAGTTGTCAGCACAAAGCACAGTGGAGGCTGCAGGCTCTTTTCCATGTTAGAGATGCTGGGTTGATAATTTGCTCATTGGTCCTGATTGTATTCAGATTTGAAAAGGTGGCATGGTTGGGTAGCAGTCACTTGAGCAGGCAGACTTTGGTGGGGGAGCTGGGAGAGGTTCCTGGGGGGATGGGAGGCCCCCCGGCCCTAGGCATAGAGAAGGGGGCCGACAGCTTGCCCTGTCCTGAGTGAGACACGCGGAAACACCAATCCTGGGGAAGGAGTTGTACTCACGCCTCTTAGTCCCCCTGCTTGTGCCTCCTCTGGGGCTTGGATTCCAGCGAGTCCCTGCTGCTCGCTCAGGCGAGTTAGGGTTCCCGTGACCCCAGCTCTGCTGCTGGCTCCCCAGGTCTGCCGGCCCCTCCTTGTGGCGCACAGCTTCACCTTCAGCAGAGAACCGTCAGGCTAATGATCTCCATAGCGGCTCTGTTTATCGTCTCCCCCTTTTTGCTAGCACTAAAGGTGACAGGTTTACAAAGTGCATTGTTCAGAGTTATTACAGAGTGTGAACTCAGTTCTTTACGGCCCATGCGGCACGCTGTCAGGTTTGACAAGGATGTGGGCACAGGATCCTGTCTGAGAAAGAGCGGGAATGCCCCGTGGCTGGAGTGGGCCCTCGGGACAGGGACACTATGGGACACAAGCGATGGGGCCAGCCGCCCTCCCTCCCCCACACACATCACTTCCTCTGCCTGGGAGGGAAAAGGGTGCTGCATGCACGGAGGCCCTGAGCTGTGCTTGTAATTCCGGAGACGGCTTGAAGACATACAGTTGTTACATATCCTGTGGATTAATTGAATCCAGATCTCCGAAATTTTGTTCTCTCACTCTCCTCCATGCGCTTCCTTCACTCTTTCTCTGTTAACTGCTGTCACTGGTGTTTTTCATTTTGTTAAAAAAGACCAAAAGCATTGGAACCAGGCCTGAATGTAAAGTAAACAGGAAAAAAATACCCACGCTCGTGTATATGTGTGTGTACATTGCTCTCACGGTGTCCTTCACCTAAGCGAAGCCCACCAGACCCACTTCCGAGGGAGCGTCGCGTCGGGCCAGCACGGGCCGTGGGTCCTGCTGGTGGCCACCTCTCTCAGAAATCAGATTCCCCAGAAAGCCTGTGGCTGGGCGCCAGTCCCTCTGGTGATGGGCATTTTTTGAATGCACAGGTCATAGGAGGCTAGTGTTAGCAAAATTTATACAGATGTTGTTTTATTTTTATAGCTCTCCTCCATTTACTGGGTGGCATTTCCTTCAGTGTTAACAGCAAAGGTTAACTGCACACAGACGTGTAGAGGGACTCTTGCCAGGTTTCCCCTTCCCCTCCTATAAATAGGCCGCTCCAGATTGTTCCTTCTCCGCCCTGGCTGCAGTCTTTCAGCGTCAGACGTAATTGCTGCGGCTGATTCCCGGGCCGTCTGCAGGCCTGTGCGTGTCATAAACACTCCGGCGCTTGCATCCTCTGTGCAGTGCATGGTGGAAGAACCCCAGGGTGTTGGGATGGGATTTTTCACACTCGGGAACGTGGGCATCCTAGGCTTTGTTGCAAAGGCTGGTGCCGAGCCCTCTTCTCTCCCCCAAAGCCCCGCTCTGAAAGGCCTCTGTCCCCACTTTTGCAGTTGACCAAACGGCGCCTGGTGGACGCAGACGGCATCATCAACCCCAGCGCTTTCTACATCTACCTGACCGCCTGGGTCAGCAACGACCCCGTGGCTTACGCCGCCTCCCAGGCCAACATCCGGCCCCACCGCCCCGAGTGGGTCCACGACAAGGCCGACTACATGCCAGAGACCAGGCTGAGAAGTAAGTGCCTCTGCCCGGGGCCGCGAGCGTGCAGCCGCCTCACCTCGCCGCTCCAGGCTCACTTGCAGCCCTCGTCCTCTGCGGCTGCCCAGGGTTCAAAAGTGCACACAGAACAGCCTCCGTCTTTTACTTTAACGCTCGCGGAGACGGATGAGGACGTGTAATAGAATACAGCCCGCACTCCATCACGTTGAGAAATAAGCCTCTAATCTCCGTTTGTAGCTTGAACTCTAAGACACCCACCAGGCCCGGCTCCTCCATGCCAGCTGTTCCCTGTGAGAGCTGGGGACGCCTCCAGGTTGAGTGTTGGTTTACTATTGCGGAGTTTTATCACTGGGGATTATATGTTTATCTTAACTTTGTCAGCTCTGGTGTTGAAGGGATTTTTGGCAAGTCGGGTCGTTGCTGTCAGCCACCGAGCACCTGTGCTCCGTCAGAGCCGCTGAGAGCGCGCGGGAGCCTGCGCAGCCTCCTCTTCCTCCCGCTGCTGCACCACGGAGGCAGGCTGGCGGCCCTGCGTGCGGCTCAGCTGCACTGGGTTAGAGATGGTGGTAGCTTCCACCTCGGGTAGGAAGTGGCGCGGGGACGGGAGAAAGGAGACAGGTTCCTTGGCCAAGGCGACCGGAGAGCAGGCGGGTTGTGCGTCCCGGTATCTGAACCTCAGAGCCTGTGGCAAGCGGCCAAGGCTTGTCTTAATGAAAATTTATAGTTGAGATTATAATAGGGCAAATCATGTTCAGCAAGTCAACTGAATGACCCCAAAGGGTCTGGAACACACAGCAGCAGTCACTAAAGGCTTGTCGTGTGGGGATTTCTTCCCCTGCTGCCCGAGACTTAGCTAGCGTCGCGCGAAAGCCCGCACAGCGCTCAAGAGGATAAGGAAGGGGAGCGCTCCCTCTGCAAAGCATGACTTCCG
>PVJC01021427.1:18189-28310 GCA_004026665.1 Murina feae
CCCCCCCCCCCCGCCAGAAAAACAATCAAAAGTTAGTTATTGCTTTAAAAAATGTAAACCCAACTCTGCAGTTCTGAGAGCTGAAGACTCTCTCCTGTTTGTCCTTGATGCTGTAAGGGGAGAGTACGTGGACTTCCCTGCAGGGTTCTCTCTCTGTCTGTTGTAATGATGGAGAATTTGGGGACACACATCTGGTAGGGCCAACAAGAGGAATCCGCCTCTTCTCTCCCATGCCTGGACCCCAGCCGTTGTCCTTTGCAGGATTACAAGAAGCCCCTAACCCATGGCTCTCTCCCTTCCGCCTTCCTGTCCAGTCCCAGCCGCAGAGCCCATCGAATACGCCCAGTTTCCTTTCTACCTCAATGGCTTGCATGACACCTCAGACTTCGTGGAAGCGATTGAAAAAGTCAGGACCATCTGCAACAACTACACGAGCCTGGGGCTCTCCAGCTACCCCAACGGCTACCCCTTCCTCTTCTGGGAGCAGTACATCGGCCTGCGCCACTGGCTCCTGCTGTCCGTCAGCGTGGTGCTGGCCTGCACGTTCTTTGTGTGCGCCGTCTTCCTCCTGAACCCCTGGACCGCCGGGATCATTGTGAGTTTATTCTGAGGGTCTTTGTGGAAGTCGCATTCCTTTCGGCCTAGCTCTTTCTGCAGCCGGCAGTTTTGTTTATGTCTGGGCCTCTGGGGCAGGGGATAGATTGCATCACCCACACTGTATTTATTCTGCGGGAGGTGGCGAGTCCGGGGTCAGGGAGAGCCTTTAATGGCCTCCCTCCTGTGTCCCCTTTCTGCAGCCTTAAACGTTTTGTTGATGCAGTTCTTTCCGTGACAGCGCCAAGCGTTTATGAAATGCAAACACTCAAAACATAACTAATTTATTTTCAATTCAAGTGTCATTTGGGAATCGCTTTAGACCTAATATATAGAAGGTTCTGCTAAGTAGAGGGACGATTGGAGAAGGTGGGCCAGTGAATAGGAACAGAGAGGTTGTATGTGTTGCGTGTGTTTTAACTCCTGGGGGGAACGATAAGCTAGTTGACTCACCTGCTTTTGGGCATCCTTTCTCCACGTATAATACTCTCAGATTTGCAGAAAGTTTTATGTAGAGTCTAATAAAATCGTGGCAGTGTTTAGATTCCATGAGCTGCGGTATAGACTTAAATGCCAAAATTACAAAAACAAGAGACCAGGTCTCGTTCCCGCACCATAAAGCTTTTGCAGCAGGTTTGTTATAAGGTCGGTGTTTAGTCTGCAGGACTTTTCGTGGTACCTAAGCAGTGGATGTTGTCCGTCTTTCACTAGCTTTGCGAAAGAGCAAAGGAGACGTTCGCGATGCTTCTTCCCCTGTCACCACTGCCCGCTGCCCCAGCCCCGCACCTTACTCCCTCCTGTGTCAGGTTTATTGTTTTATTTGCATTTTCTCCTCTTTGGCCCAAGAAAACCTGACAGATTTTCTTTCCATCTCCTCGCAAATGGTTACAAGGCAAAGAAACGCTTCTCCTTGAGTTTGACGGTTTCCTTTGTCCACCCCAGTTGCCCTCGGCTTCTTCAGCGTGAGGGGGCTGTAACCTGACCCGCATGGGCGGGTGGCCAGTCTCTTTTCTCCTGCTTCCCTTGCTGCCAAGTCATCCTCACTTAGTCCGTGGGCTCCGGACAAAAGCACAGCTCCCTTCGCTGAAAGAACTTTTATTCACTCCATACTATCTGCGTTCTCTAGGATGGAGGGCCAGACAGCCCAACACTAAAGCATCACCTCGTTTACAAAGTTGAGGGATGGGTAAGATCCAGACAGAAGGAAATGTGAAGCTAGTGATGAGTTCTTATTTGTGTAACCCCCATAGGTTGCTCTGGTGTCGTTTTGCATACGTTCATGCTTTCTAGAGCAGGGGTGTGGGAGAAGCAGCTTGCAGCGGCATACTGCACTTTGCCTTGGTGTCCCTGCTGTCCCAGAGCGGTCTCCAGGCTCCCTGCCCAGGGGGCGAGGTTGCACCAGAGGGCAGGATAGTTATTGGCGCTGCACCAGGGCAGCGCCTGTGTTGGGTTTGGGTACCAGGGCTTTCTCGGCTGTTGATTTGAAGTGAGGCCACATCAGGACTTCCACCCTCCCCTCGTTTCCGTACCGAGAGCGAGTCTGTGCCCAGCCACTCATCCCTGTGCCCCCTGACAGGTGACGGTCCTGGCGCTGATGACGGTCGAGCTCTTTGGCATGATGGGCCTCATCGGAATCAAGCTGAGCGCCGTGCCTGTGGTTATCCTGATCGCGTCTGTCGGCATCGGCGTGGAATTCACCGTTCACGTGGCTCTGGTAGGGAGACTTGCCAGCTACCATTGTGTGAAAAAGCAACATATCCTTTAGCTCTCGTAGCCTCCACGTTAGGAGACTTTTCATTTTCTCCTCCGTCAAGGAGCACACCCAGTACACACATGTGGACTGGCACTGGCGTTCCCTAGGAGTGGCTGGGATTTGCCTGGACTCCTTTCCCTCTTAAGGAATCTGGGGAGAAGGTCGACGAAGGATGCCATTTATGCGGTGTCGTCATTAGTGGCACCACAGGTCCTGAAGTTGTTGACTGTGTTTCCAAGACATGCAGAGTGTGTGCGCGCACAGGACCACACACAGTGTTAAAAACCACATTAATCGAGCAGGGATCACACGAGACCACACTCAGAGGCTCACTGCGGATGGCATAATTGAGGGTGTGGCCAGTCGGCAGCCGTGGAGACACGCTGGGGCTGGTGAGCGCAGTCCAGGTGCTCGACGGGGAGGCCATGCTCCCACCTGAGCCCACCCAGCTCCTCCACCTTCCAGCCTCCAGGGCTGAGAACTGGAAGATTTCCCCCTCTTCCTGCGCCCAGTCCTGTGAATGCTTTGATGGAGGGAAGTAAACCAGCAGGATCCCTAAGCCCAGGAGATGAACCCCTTGTCTGTGTGTATCAGAGAGTTACTCAGGAGCCTCCCAGTGGGGTAGCTCTGTGTCCGTGCGTCGTGCTCAGAGCTGAGTCCCTGGCTGTGGGTCAGCATTCCGTGACTGTTTATTAGCTGCATAAAGACAGATGTTTGGATTGCCCTCGCCAGGACCCCGCGCTTTGGGGTTGATCTGATTACATTTAGCTTTGCTTTTCCTCGGGTTCAGCGCTCAGCACATGCGCATCTGGGCATCTGCTCCCGCCCCGTGCCTTCCGGGGTCCTCCACGGGACTCGCTCAGGGCCACTGTCGTGCGACTTAGAGAGTGTACCCCTTTGTGGCTCAGAAACAATGTCCTGTTCAAAGTGACACCCCCCCCCTTTTTTTTAAATATATATTTAATTGATTTTTTACAGAGAGGAAGGGAGAGGGATAGAGAGTTAGAAACATTGACGAGAGAGAAACATCAATCAGCTGCCTCCTGCATACCCCCCACTGGGGATGTGCCCGCAACCAAGGTACATGCCCTTGACTGGAATCGAACCTGGGACCCTTCAGTCCGCAGGCTGACGCTCTATCCACTGAGCCAAACGGGCCAGGGCGAATCTGCTCAATTTTGAACCTGCCCAAGTTGCTTTCTCTATTGAACTGGGAGGAGGGAGAGAGGAAGACTCCCAACAGCCTAGACACATAATTCTAATATCATTTCTTCAATAAAACATTGTGCATGAATTAGGATCCCACAATCATTTTATTCTGACGCAGATGCAGTTGTAGCTGCCACTGCACACGGCAAATGCGTCTCAGCTCAGGTTCTTGCGATGGACATGCCCGCGCCAGGCTTCACACTGCCCATGAGACGGTGCCGTCGTGAGCACCCGCACCAGAGCTGAGGGAACAGTGAAGGGTCTCTTAATACCCAGCATTTAAGGGGGATCAGGAGCCAACTGGGCTTTGGGAGCAGTCCCTGCTCAGGGCTTGGGCCCAAGTCTCCTTTGAGAGACTGTGTACACACACACAGGACACGGTGCTCCTCCCCGTCCTGGGGTGAGTGTGTGTGTAAAGCCGTCAGCGGCTGCTGGTGGTGACACGCATTCTTCTCCCGTGACTGTCTCCCGTCGGTGTGCTGTGTCGGTGACATACCTTAACTGAGAGGATAAACCAGCCCGACCCTTCCGGCCTCCATCCAAGGACAGCACAAAGTCACAGGTTCCCAACAACTCGGTCTTTCCGCCAAGAGAGAAAGGCAGCTAGATGGGCCCTGAAGGCTCCTGTTGAGGTCCGTGTAGAACCCAGGCCCACTTAGGAGAAAAGAGTGAAGACTCACAGCACACTGGGCTGTGCTTTGCTTTCTTGATCCATTAAGGAAAGGAACCTTCCTGTCCCTGTGCAGGGCGCCTGCAGTGCAGTGTAGGCCGGGGTTTATGGAGCCGGGCCCTCAGCTCCTCCTGGCCCTCTTTTCTCAGCACAGCCCAACACAGCCCGACTTGCAGGGAAGGGAACTTGTGCCCAGTCCAGCCCCGCCCCACTCCCTTTTTTGGGTTCAGCTGTAGGGCCTGGCAAAGGGTGACACTCTCATCTCAGGCTACACTGGGACTCCATCAAATTGCCATTTAGAAAAACCACTTTCTTGACCGGGCAGAGCTAAGAGAATGCAGAGGAGACGGTATGCCCACCTGCGGCCGGACCAGGATTGCCTGAATTTACAGTCCTCTCTCCTTCTTGTGATGCGTCCGTGGTGCTGAGATGTGCTACAAGCACGTTAGTTTGGACCCAGTGATAGAAACCCTGACCTCAACATAATCCCGAGGAAGCAAATACTTAGCACCTAGTAGCACGTGACACGGAGTTAAGTCCACTCGGAATTCAGATCTTGACCATCCAGATATGAGGCTGAATGCTGTCACTTTCACAGCCTGAGGTCTCTGTGCTGATGGTGGAAGAGGATTTGATGGGGGGAGAAAGTTCAAGGGCGAGGAGCGGTGAAAAGAAGAGCCCATTTGGCTCATTTTTGGGTTAGTTTGGTTTGTTTTTTAATTTCAGGCAAGTACGCCTTCCCTCTTCATTGTTGTTTGAGGATTAATGTCAACACCAAATATGACCCGGTGTCATGAACAGGTCACTTTAGTGTAAGCCCAGATTTTGCTAGTTGAGTAGCCCCAGTTAAACGTTCCCGGGAAGATCTGAGAGGCCCTGTCGAGGCAGATGAAAGAGCTGCCCCAGGCGCGCCCAGGACTGACCGCCTGCCCTCTCTGTTGCACAGGCCTTCCTCACAGCCATTGGCGACAAGAACCGCAGGGCCGTGCTCGCCCTGGAGCACATGTTCGCACCCGTCCTGGACGGGGCTGTTTCCACGCTGCTGGGGGTGCTGATGCTGGCGGGATCAGAGTTTGATTTCATCGTCAGGTAAGCAGGAGTAGGAGAAAAGACGTGCTTGAAAAATCGTTACTCCTTGCTCCTGTGACTTCTGTTGCTTATTTCCTTCTGTCTGTGGTAGATTATAGCCTTTCTTCATTATGACTCGACTTCCCCCCACCTTCGAGGTATAATTTATAATGGACAAATGAAAATCGTATCTCTGGAAGGTATACAACATGTGGTTCTGATGACCACGGTCTGTGATGTCACTTTATTTTTAGTTTATTAACTTAGAGATATGCGGAGAGATAGGAAGACAAGCCCTCCACCAGGGCCATCCTGAGAAATATCTAGGGGAGAAAAGATGGAGGGTTTGGGGGTAGCAGCACAGGCAGTTCCACCGCTCCAGCCCAGCGATCGTCCAGCACCCCACGCCCAGGGAAAGCGTCCCACATTAGAAATACCTGAGGAGACAGCCGTGGTTCCTAGTAATTGACTGAATTTGACCTTCCCTTCTCCTTCAAAACTGTGTCAAGGAAAACATAGCTGCCTAACGCTGTCCCCTAGACTCTATTCATTTCAGAAGTGAAGATAAGGTGCCCAGTTTTCAGCCTTGCGTTCCACTACGATTCAGGACACATTTAAGGCATGACTGGGCACGTTTCACAAATCCAAGCCTAGTTTGGACATTCTCTTTGGAACTGAAGGCACGGAGTTTCTGTGAGTTGAAAAGAGGTTGAGGCAAGAGCAGGTACTGGCCTCAGCAGGTCTGCTGCTCTTGAGGCTGTCACTGCCCGGCTCAGGGAAGGAAGGCGGCAGCATCCCAGGAACTAGGATCCAGGGTTAGAACCAAACGTGAGAAATGGCTGGGCCGTTTGCGATGCTTCAGGGATCTGGAGAGAGAAGCCAGCCAGCCAGGCTTTCCTGGGATGTGTGTGTGTGTGCACGTGTCTTGGGTAGACCTTTGGTTTTCAAGTACAAAGAAGTATTCAGTTTCAGCCAGTTTATTACAAAAAAAACATCGGTGCATGGGTGTGAGGCATAACCCATGGGGCGGGCGGCTCAGCGTTGCAGAGCCTTCCTAGAAGGAGAGGCAGACCTTTGCTCACTCACTGCGTTAGAGTGCGGGACACCCTGCCCCCCCCCGCCCCCCCCCCATGTGCTGTGAGTTGGCGAGGCGCACGGTAGAGGCAGAGTGGATTTCGTTGGGTGGGAAGGTGACTCCTGGGGTGATGCCCATACTGCTGGTGTCCTCAACACAGACTATTGATCACTTAACAGGCCAATTAGTACATTCTTGTTTGCCGATACCAGATAGATAGACACCAGGGTAAGGTTTTGTTCTGGGCTTTGTTTTAAGCCCTTCATTTGACTTTTCCTGCATTTCCTTTCCGTGCATTTATTTATTCAGACATTAGTTGTTTCTGTTATTTTTTAAAAACCTGTATCAGAAGACTTTTTCTCCTGTAGTTTCTCATTGGACAATGTGACAAGCACCTCACAAGTGCCACCTCACACAACAGCAAGTAACAGGGACCCTCCCCCCTCCGTGGAACTTACGGGAGAGAGGAGCTCACACGCAGCTCAAAGCCATGGGGAACGCAGGGCATGAGGGATGACAGGACCTCAGGGGCCCGAGCTGCCTTGTGGGGGATGCTGAGTGGGCCGCACAGAGGTGACTTAGCCTGGATCTGAGCAAGCAGCTGGGACCCTGGATGGAAGGCGGAGAGAACCAGCTCTCTCATCTCACCCTGGCTGCCACTTCTCTCCCAGAGATACCAGAGTTCCTATTTCAAGCACTTAAAAGGGCTTCCCATTTTCTAGAACTGGATGGATTAACCTGATAAAGCCCTTGCTGGGGTCGCCTAGATGAGCAGACATTGTATACACTACGCGTCAGCAATCTAATGGGTCTGTTTATTCTATAGTTAGATGGATGGGATGCAAATGTCTTAATGCCTGCTGCTGATGTATGCCTCAGCCCCAAGTTCCCGCAGTTTCCATTAGAGCAGGACGCAGGCTGCTTGGCTTTCGCTAATGCAGCTCAGAAGTTCCCGGTGTTTACAATAGCCGTGAGGTATTTGTATTTTTATAGGGATTCTCTCTCCTTTCATCTAATGTCGAAACATACATAGAAACAGCGAAGTTTGGTGCCTGTTCTGTTTTATGATCAAGAGGACCATTAACAGAGAGATATTTGCCCTCCCTCTTCCCAGAACATCCTGAGGCCCACCCCCCTAATCCCCCCCCACCCCCGCCAGCGCAGCCCACTCCCAGCAAAACGGCCTAGAAATCATTAGTTACAGAAACGCATGCCCGCATGGTGCCTGCGCCTGCCCAGGTGAAGTGTCTGCCAGGCAGACAGGCATACCTTGGTGCTCACAACCAACCCCAGACTTTAGCTCTCAGTGGTGGGAGAGCAGGGCCACTGGTGCACTCTCTTCCTCCTGCTTCTCCTCCCCCTCCTCCTCCTGCTGCTGCTGCTGCTGCTGCTGCTGCTGCTGCTGCTGCTGCTGCTGCGGCGGCGGCGGCGGCCTTTAGGTTTGAATTGGCTGATGCAAAACGAGTATTCAGAGATGCTAAATTGTTCAACAAAAGGTTGGCCACAGAGCAGCCCCGTTACTGGGGCCCGCCCTCCCCCCTCGGCAAGCGCCCCAGCAAATACAGAACCAGTGGGCAGCGTCTTCTTTCCAGAAAGCTGGTTCCTGGACTCAGAAAGGTGGCAGTTGCTTGGTTAAACTGGAACGCACAGGATTCTAGACAGAGAGTCGCGATGAAAGAAAGCCAGGGAAAGCCTGACG
This sequence comes from Murina feae, assembly GCA_004026665.1. Taxonomy (NCBI): domain Eukaryota; kingdom Metazoa; phylum Chordata; class Mammalia; order Chiroptera; family Vespertilionidae; genus Murina; species Murina feae. Next base: position 26,258 of record PVJC01021427.1, read on the forward strand.
CCGGAGACTTGGAGGTGCCGCTGGGGGTGCGGACCGTGTCACAGTGGGTTAGCTGCTGTGCAGTGCGCTGCTTGTCCTCCTGGGCCAGACTGCTCGGATTCTACACCCTCCGCCTCCGCTGTGTATTCGTGGACGGGCCCCTCTGCATTGTGTTGGTGCGTTCAGTCTGTGTGGCCCTTCAGTTCGCATTCCATATTTTTGAGTTTGTGTAGCTTGTTCACATATAACAACATGCCATGAGAGTTCAGCAAATGACCCAACTGATTCTCTTCTTCCTTCATGAACTTCAGGTTGTACAATGCAGCCCTCAGAATCATAAAGTGGGGGAACTCTAATCTTGTGCTGAATTTAAACCGCAGTTTTGTAACAGCCTTTTCGGCCTGTGGGTCTTGCTCATTGGGGACTTGGGACATGCTGTGGCATTCGGGCCTGTGAGTCATGTTATTGTTGCCGTAGTTCTCGGTGAGAGCTTCTGTCTCCCTTTCATCCTCAAGGTATTTCTTTGCCGTCCTGGCCATCCTGACGATCCTGGGGGTCCTCAACGGGCTGGTTTTGCTCCCAGTCCTGCTGTCCTTCTTCGGACCGTACCCTGAGGTCAGTACCCGCGCCGGGCAGAGCGAACACTTTTTCCTGGTGTCGCGCTTAACTTAGGTATTTTAGGTAAATCCCCATTACTGAGGTGGCTTTTTCAGCAAACATCTCAAGAACTGTCGCTTTTTTTCTCTTTAATGTAATAGTTTTGCGCTTGTAGTACTGGTCCTTTATTTCATTTTGTTTTTTAAAACCATATTATTGGCACCTTAGTCCTGTCGGCCTATATCACTAAAGCATTTTCCACTCCAGATATGTGGTGTAGGCAGGAGTAAAAGGCCCGCCTGCCTTTGCAGTGTGAGCGAGGGTGGTGCTTCTACTCCAGCCACAGACCTGGGGGCCCTCCTGGTGGCGGTGGGGGAAAGGAGGCAGGTACAGCCTCGTGGTGAGGGAGGACAGAGGCCCCGAAGAACAGGCACATGGATGATAGCACTTTTAATGCAGAATCCTCTCAAATAGGTGTCTCCAGCCAACGGGCTGAGCCGGCTGCCCACGCCTTCCCCTGAGCTGCCCCCCAGCGTGGTCCGCTTTGCAGTGCCCCCCAGTCATGCGAACAACGGGTCTGACTCCTCGGACTCGGAGTACAGTTCTCAGACGACGGTGTCGGGCATCAGCGAGGAGCTCCGGCAGTACGAGGCCCAGCAGGGCAGCAGGGGCCCTGCCCACCAGGTGATCGTGGAGGCCACGGAGAACCCCGTCTTCGCCCGCTCCTCCGTAAGTCTGCGGGACCCACAGCAAAAGCAGAGTGGGGGGTTAGGCGGAGCCATAGGCAGTGCCAGTATTTGACTTTTCTGAGACTGTAAGTGTCAGTTCCGTAGAGTTGGCTCTGCTGAGGGTCACCAAGGCAGAGGCCTCGGCGGGAAGTACAGGAAGCAGCGGCTGTACCTTTGGCCTCGGTGCAGTTTGAGCTGAGCAGCTGGAAGTAGAGGAGGCCTGGCCCTTTTTTTTTTTTTTTTTTTTCAAGCTGCATATTGTTTTAAAACGATACTTTTAAACGGAGTGGGATTTTTATTGCTAGCTGAAACGATCTATTTTTGTTTTCTCTCATTTCTATCACCTTTAATTGCCCTTGGTTACAAAAGTATTTCTGTTCTTATTGTCTAGACTTTACCAGAAGCTTTTGTGGCCCCAGGTACATACTCTAGGTGGCGAGAAGCTTAGCCTTAGGTCATTCAGGAAAGCTGGGAGCCCCCTCCCAGGGCCCAGACTCCTCCTGTGCTCTGAGCTCCCAGGCTGTCCTGGGCCCCCATCCTAGAGCACAGCACAGGAGGCTTCTCCAAGGCCAGTTCTGCCGCTCAGATCCCCCCCACCTCCCCCGCCCCCCACAAAGGGCCTCCTGCTGTCCCTCCAGGAAATGGGTATTCCAGGCCCTGCCAGAGCACGCCTTCTGTGAAAGAGAGAAGGGCCAGCCAAGTAACCTAAATTTTCCTCCTCTTCTTTCCCCCCCCCCCCCCCCCCCCCC
>PVJC01021428.1:0-28270 GCA_004026665.1 Murina feae
AGACTGTACTATGGGCAAGGGGCTACACCTGCAGGAATCCGGAAGATTCGGTCCTGGACGGCAAAGGCTGTGTCGGCAACAGCTCAGCGCCGGCCCCCACACCCCATCACCGCTTGGGAGCCCGGTGCGCCTGCCCGCCCCTTCCGCTCCTCCTCTGTCCCATGTAGACAACAATAGCACGGACCTCATAGAGGTTCGTTCTGGAATGAGCCGGTCAGTCTTCAGTGAGGACCTACTGTGTGCCAGGCACTTTCCTAGACACTGGAGACCCCAGCCCACATCTTCACAGAGCTGCCATGCCCGTCGGAGACAGAGGCCAGAAGCAAATCGATCACCCTGCAGCCCAAATGGAACAGAGTCCCGCAGAGAAGGGAAGGGTGGCCTCAGGGAGGTTGAGGTAGGTCTTCCGGTCGGCTTGCTGTCTGAGCTGGGGACAGGTGAGCTCGGGCAGACATTGGTGAGAAGACACAACCATCTGGGGGAGGGTTGAGAGAGAGAGAGAGAGAGAGAGAGAGAGAGGGGAGAGGAGAGAAGAAATAGTCACGTCCCCCTGTGAAATGAAAGAGGCGGCAGCCTTGAAACCGGTGGAGGGTGAGAGGGAGACAGTAGGACATGTAGGAAGTAGAATATGACGGTGGAAAGGGCGACAGGGCCAGGCCCATGGGCCCTCGGAACTATGGAAGGAACTTGCACCTCAGCCCGCGTGCAAGGAGAAGTCACAGTGAGACCTGAGCGGGGAGCGGGGAGGCGGCCTGAGTGATGACCGGAGGCTGCCTGGCGATCCTCGTGTTCGGGGACAGTTTCCACGTGTAGCTCATGGGCTCAGGCACCTGAGGTAAGTGGGTCATGACCCACACGGCTCTGGGCTTTGAATTATCGCCGTGTGGCGGTGGGGAGGTGAGTGGGTGCAGACCCCGCCAGAGACCTGCGCCCCAATGGAGCATTGGGCGCCCCAGCGGCCACTCGGGCCAGCTCAGCGGCTGCAGGCACTCAGCAGGGTGAGCGCTATGTCCCCGATGGCTCAGCGCTGATAGGGCCCCTGACGGTGCCAGGGACACAGCGCTCTCCCCCTGGCCCTGCAACCCTCCCCCTCACACCTGCAGCTTCCTTCCCAGGGATGCACTGGCTGCCGTCCTAACTTCTGCCACTGCACCCACGTTTCAGCCAGAGAATGGGGGACCGGGATGGGGGAGGGAACACTGTTTCCCTTCAGGGTCGCCACCTGGAAGTCCATACGTCCTTCCCACCCCTTTCCCATGGGCCAGAACCTACTCTCAGGGCCACACCTGGCTTTGGGGGAAGCTGGGAAAGGTATGTTCCAAGTTTACGCTGCCCTTGCCCAGCTGGCGTGGCTCAGGGGTGGGGCGTCGAACTATGACCCAGGAGGTCAGGGTTTGATTCCTGGTCAGGGCACAGGCCCGGGTTGCCGGCTCGGTCCCCAGTAGGGGGCGTGCAGGAGGCAGCTGATGGATGAGTCTCTGGCATCATTGATGTTTCTCTCTCTCTCTCCCACTCCCTTCCTCTCTGAAATCGATGAAGAGGTATATTAAACGTTTCTTGTTATAAAAGGGTATTGGCGGGGTAGCTCTGGTTTCTGCTTCAGCTGGCATTGCCTCCAGCCCTTGGAGAACCAGCTCCGTGAAGGCAGTTCTGACCCCAGAGGTCGTGTGAAGAAGATAAATAATAATCATAATAGTTCATACAGAGTAACGTGGTAGCTGAGGCATCACCCTCTCTTGATAACTCTGCCCCAAACAATCCTCGCTCTGTGCCGCGTGCAAACAGCAGGGTTTTATTTTTATTTTTAATTAAAAAAGTAAACAGAACAAACGCGTCATTGTCCGCCGCCTCCCGGGGCCTGCCCTTTCAGCTGTTTTCCTGGCCGCCGCGAGGTTAGCGCTGCTGTCTGTCCGGGCTCCTCGCTCCCTCACCGTTAGCGCTGAGCCTGTCAGTCAGCTGGTGGGCGGCGGGGGCGGGGGGGGGGGGGGGGGGGGGGGGGGGGGGGGGGGGGGGGGGGGGGGGCCTTTTGCACATTCAGCAAAATGCTTACAAATCATCATGACTCAGCTGTTACTTTAAAATCATCCAGCGATGCTATCAAATCACTGCACCTAAGTTAACAAAAGCAGAGCCGCGGCCTCCTCTTGGGGGGGCGGTATCAGCAGGTGCACAAAGATCATTTCCCAAATCCACTCGGAGAAGCGGTGAGCTCTTCCCTTTGCACGGCGCACGGACGGGGGCAAGATTATCCCCGGAACATAGATGCCAGGAAAATCAGGTTGAGACTATAAGGCACCTGGGGAACCAGGGTTTTATTTTATTTTTTCAATATGTTTTTATTGATTTCAGAGAGGAAGGGAGAGGGAGGGAGAGATAGAAACATCCATGATGAGAGAGAATCATGGACCAGCTGCCTCCTGCAGGCCCTCCACTGGGGATGGAGCCCGCAACCCCGGCCTGTGCCCTGGCCTCTTGGGAACGCTGACCTCTTGGTTCATAGGTACATGCTCACCCGCTGAGCCACGCTGCCTGGTCAGAACGAGGGCTTTAGCATTTAACCTGCAGTTTCCATCAACTAGATGAATAACTAAAGGAATTCATTTGTATAAAGGCAAGGGAGCCTGAGTTGCAATCAAGGCACCGACGTCCTGGCTGTGCCCACGACTTCCCGTGTGACCTGACATCACGCCCACCCTCTGGTCCTCGGCTTCCGGTCTGTGACAGGGGGCGTGGGACAGGGCTGCTCCTGCACCGCTTGCTCACGCAGACCTCGCGGATCACCCGCAGCCTGTCCCCCTTCGCTCGCAGCACAGTCCGTGTGGTAACAGGGCTGGACCAGAAGATGAGATCTTATGGGGCATCCCCAGTTAGGTGGGTTCTGGGACCCCTTCCAGCTTTAACACGTTAGAATCTGATCCAGTAGAAAGGGAAGCGAGCCCGGCTGGTGTGGCTCAGTGGTTGGGTCGACCTATGAGCCAGGAGGTCACTGTTCGGTTCCCGGTCAGGACACATGCCCGGGTTGCCGGCTCAGTCCCCAGTGGGGGACATGCAGGATGCAGCTGACCGATGAATCTTTCTCATCACTGATGTTACTCTCCCTCTCCCTTCCTCTCTGAAATCAATAAAAATACATTTTTTTATTAAAAAAAAAAGCAAAGCAAAACGGAAATTCGGTTGAGCTAAGCGGCGACTCTGATGCGTTGTTGCATGTGGCCTCGGATTCCAAACGGGAAAGCTGGCCAGCCTTTGCTAAGTAAGAAAGACGAATCGCATGTTTGGGGATAAAGCATGTGCTCTTTCCTTCACCTTACAGCCAGGGGAGGTGGAGAAGATAAATGCAAATGACATGCAAATATACTGCGGGGACCTTCCTCTTTCTTCTGGGCAGCTCTGGAAGACACCTCCATCTCCGTGTCTCCCAGGAGCGGCCCAGGAAAGCCTTGGAGAGCCTCGTGGAACTGCCCTCTCCCGCCGTGAACTTGGGGTTGTCCGGTTGGTGGCGAAGGAAGAGCCCCACCCGGGGTGGAGGGTGAGCTGCGGCGGCTGCAGCTCCCCGGCCTGAAGGTCACCTTTCCTGGGCGAGTCCTACAGCCTCCACGCTGGCCTGGAGTGAGGGGAGCGGGTGCCACTGCCCACCGTGGGCACAAGCCCGTCCCTGAACCCCTCACAGGTGAGGCAGGAGATATCACCCCAGAGGGAACCCTGGGCGAAGGCTGCCTGGCCCGTTGGGTTTGGCATGTTCTCGCGTTAGGCAGCCCCTCTGACCGGGGCAGGGGCCTGGGACCCTGCTGGCTCCTCACCCCCCAGGAGCACCTCTGCGGGCCTGGTCAGAGCTCCCGGAGGCCAGAGCAAGGCCACGGGCAGTTAGGAACCTGCTCCCACTCCTCCTGCCTCTCGGAGTCTTCCTGCTGGTGCCAGGTCTCCCTGGGTGAGTCACCTGAGAACGCCCCCTTTTCCAAGAGGCCAATACACCACAGGGCCTGATGGATGTGAAAACCCACGTGCTTAAGACAGAAGAATCCCAGGTTTGATTTCGGTCAAGGGCACACGCCCAGGCTGCAGGCTTGATTCCCAGTAGGGAGCCAATCAATGATTCTCTCTCATCACTGATGTTTCTCTCTCTCTCTCCCTCTCTCCCTTCCTCTCTGTAAAACATCAATGTCTATTTAAAGGTGAGATCTGAGGACGGTCCATAGTCTGTTTCAATGAACTGTGCCCATGGGCTTCCTGGTTTGACGGTGCACTGTGGGGGTCACCATCAGGGGAGCCAGGATAACAGATGCACAGGCCCGCCATGGACTATCTTTGCAACTTCTTGTGAGTCACTAGTTATTTCAACCTAAAAAGCTTAAAATCAGAAAAAATTGCGTGGAACCGCGGGTTACCCAGGAGGCCTGGGCAAGGGAAGGTGACGAGGTGGCGGGTTTGGTCTGACAGGAGAAGTCCCCCCGCCCCTGGGGAGTGGGGGGGACAGAACCTTTGAGTCACTCATGCCCCGAGTGGGGCCATCTCTCCAGGATTCTTCCAGCAGCAGGTGGAAGGGGGACCGCAGCCTCCCCGAGGCTGTGCTCACACACAGAAGCAGGGCCAGCTGAAATGAAGCCACTGACCAGGGCCCTCGGAGGCCAGACCTTCCCAGTCCCTAGAAGCACAGCCCCTTCACCAATTTCCAGCTTTAATTAGCGATACGATGAAGGAATCATAAAAACCAAAGCCGACAGGCGACAGGCGAGGCCTGCAGGGGCTGTGTCGGGGGTGGGGGGGGGTGCTGAGTGTGTGTGTGTGTGTGTATTTTTGGGGGAACGACGCATTCTGCCCGTGGTAATTAGAGCCCCCGAGGGGGGTTGCAATTTCTTTTCTCCCGCCTGCCCCCCCTTCCCCCCTCCCCCCAGAGTTGCCAGTGGAAGGAGGAGGCCGCTAAAATTCCCACACATCTGGGGCGAACAGACACTGCACTCCAATTTCCTGTCGGCTCCGCTGGTTTCTGGAGGAATTACTCGCTAAGTAAATGATTGTTATAAGACCAGGACGACTCGGTCAATCAAATTAACCCCTTTTGTCCACCGCCTCCCTCCCTGCCCCACCCCCCACCCCGACCGTTCCCTTCATTTGCCTAAACTCGGTGGCTTTTTGAAAATGTGTTCAAGCTTCAAGGCCCCCCTTCTCGCCCCCCCACCGGCCTTCCCTGCCTCGGCCTCTTGTAACCTGAGCAGGGACCCGAGGCCCCCGATTGTTTTGCTAATCAAGATTATTGCCCCATTGAGATGTGGCAGCACAGCCTGGCTGACAAAATTTGTCAGTTTCCCATGAAATAGTTCTGTCAGTGCAGCGCGGGCGCTGGCAACTATTAACATATAAATGAAGTTTCTCCCTCCTCCACCCCCCCCACCCCACTTCAGCCACCATCCTGTGGAAGCAGAGAAAATATAAACACACCCCCACCCTCAGCTCCCATCCCTTCTGTGAGCTTAACCAAACCAGCTCCTTTTCTCCGGGGCCTGGAAATCCTATGGGCCATTTGGGGGGCCAGGGAGGTGGGGGGAGCTGTTCAACAGAAAGGGGAGGGCCCCCCCCCCCAGAGGAGCTGATTTGCACAAAACTACTTTTAAGGCACCACTCCACCAGGCCTGGTCCCCCGCTGACAGCAACAGGCGACTGGCCGGGCCTCTGAAGGTACAAATGGCCATCTGAAGGCCGGGCAGACCTCCAAGGCCGCCGGCCGGCGACGCAGGGCAAAGGGGAACGTGGGGTCTGAAAGAGTCATCTGACAGCAGTATAGGGTGGGCGGGGGCCACGCAGAGTCCCCCGAGCTGGCTCTGCTCACTGGACTCTGGGACACGCGTGAGGCTGGGCTGGGGCCTGGCTGAGCCGGCCTTTCCCACAGGCCACGGGCTTGGTTCTATAAAGTCTCTGTCTTCCTAGTTCTTCCCAAAAGGAGTTAGAACGACAGGGAAGAAGAGCAAAGACTGTACTCTTCTTTTAATTATTATTTTATTTCGGAGAGGCAGGGAGAGGGAGCGAGAGTTAGCACCATCAATGATGAGGGAGAACCATTGACCGGCTGCCTGCTGCACACCCCCTATTGGGGATCGAACCCACAACCCCGGGCATGTGCCCTTGACTGGGATCAAACCCGGGACCCTTCAGTCAGCAGGCCGATGCTCTCTCTACTGAGCCAAACTGGCCAGGGCAAGCCTATATTCTTTCTATCACCACTGAAAATTAACTGTAGGGATGTGTACTGGAACCACCTACAGAACCAGCTCAAAATGGCCCTGTCCTGGGCCACGAGGTGCTTACTTGCTATTCAGAGGGGAAAAAAACCGAAACTGCAAGTCACCCAGGCCACGTGGGCAGAGGTGAGAACTTGGACCTCCAGCAGCACGGAACCAAAGTCTCGCCCCCGGGACGGGACACCACCGGAACTTGCACTCCGGAGCCCTTTCAGAAGGAAGGGTCCCTGTCAGGAAAGTTCTGTGCTGACACCTGCTACCGCGAATGGCCACACTCCAGGCCCTCAGCCCTCCACACCCCTGTTCCCCTAAACCTGAACCAGCCACCGGAACCAGGGAGTTCGGGCTTCGGAGGGTCAGCTTCTGTTCTCCTGGTGGTATTGCCCAGCGGGCGTGGCTCAGTGGTTAAGCATCGACCTAGGAACCAGGAGGTCATGGTTTGATTCCCGGTCAGGGCACAGGCCCCGGTGGTGGGCTCGATCCCCAGTGTGGGGTGTGCAGGAGGCAGCTGATCGATGATTCTCTCTCATCATTGATGTTTCCCTCTCTCTATTTTTCTCTGCAATCAACAAAAATATATTTAAAAAACAAACAAGCCATCTTTCTCCCCTGCAACTCTCGGTATTCGGCGTTCAGCTCTGCTGGAGCTCGGTGAAGTAACTCTTTCTGGTAAAAATGAATTTGCCAAGCCAAAGTAAAAGGCTCATTTATCTTTGAATATATAGGTACGTATGCGTATGTTTATATACACATATAATATCTTAAGCAATCTGGTAATTATAACATATATGTAATTCAGCACTGTGTATATGTATATCTCCCATGTTCAAAGGCTGTTAAATCGAGTCATTTACCCATAGCTTCAGAAAAAAATCACTTCTGCTGTCGTGGTAAACAACCTACTTCCCTATTTATAATGATCTGGCCCTCTAGCAACTTCAGCGTGAAATTATAACTAATTTGCCTACAAACATCAGGTGGTCATCATAATCTGGCCACTCAGTGTGTGTGTGTGTGTGTGTGTGTGTGTGTGTGAATACATGAAACTATGTAGAAACAGGGTGCCCCCCCCCAAAAAAAATGTACGCACAGTTTGAATAATGATTCATTCCAGTGGGTTAAATCTGAAAAGAATGAAACAGCACTTGAGCTGTCAGCCGTTAAGAGTGTATGCATTTGGGGGAGACACCTTATAAATGCATTCGCAAGGTGACCGTATGAGGCCCCTGGTGCTAAATTACTTCTGGTGGCTAGAGGAGCACCCAAGGGGACTCTGAGAACGTGTCATAGGCTTTGCAAGGTGGACAGGGATGCAGACAGGCCCTGCGATTCCGACCAGCTCCTGGGGACCGGGGAACAGGCAGGCTGCACTCCTGTGGCTGACGGGGGTACCGCTGGGAAGGAGCCCCCTGCCCTCCTCCAATAGCATCTGTTTCCCACTCTCCCGCCTCCTGCCATCTGATGGGAAAAGACACCTGGGAGAAAAAGGGACCCCCAGGAGGCCCCCCGGAGCCTGTGCCTTCGGCCAGGACTGCTGACTGCCTTCCTCACAAACACAACAGAATCGGGGGGCTTCCCCAGCCAGAGAGGCCCGGCTTGCAATGTGTCCAACCTGCTGTTCACCCAATTCTAAGTCGCCTGCAAGAATCAGAAATCCCTTTCTGTTTACTCCATGGGACTTTGAAATGTTCGTCTGAGAACCTGGAAAAGTCATCTCTAAGAGCTGTCAGCCAGGAAATCTCCACCAAGGGGCCTCTCCGTAAACCCAGTCTCATCACCAAAGGCCTCAGGCCGCCGAGGTGCCTAGTGCCGGTGTGAACACAGACACAGATGTATCCTCTCGGTGCCTAAGTGCCCTCCTCTGAGGGGGACCCCAATGCGACACGACGATGGTCCTTAGAAGACGGAGGAAAATGCCGCGTGGAAACACAGCGAGAAGGTGGTCATCCGTGGACCTGCCAGAGAAAGAGGCCACAGGAGAAACCCCACCTGCACACCCTCCGTCTCGGGCTTCCAGCCTGCAGACCCGTGAGAAAACACGTGTGGTCCTTGCTCTGTGGTCCTTCCTTATAGCAGCCTGGGCTGACTAACACAGTCAAGTAGGGGTGAAGGGAAGAGACTTTGGGGGTAATTTGAACTGAAAAAAAAAAAAAAAAAGACAGGAATTCGTGTGTGAGAGACAACCAACCCAACCCCAATGATAGCGGCACCACTGGGAATGGCTCAGAGGTCCTGGATGCTGACTGGGTTGGACAACACCAGGTCCTGCATGCCTTGTGAGGGACACCGATGCCGCTGAGCCTCACGATAAATCCAGAAAGAAGGTTCTAGAGATGGGAAGACTGCAGCTTGAAGAGCCTGGCCATCGGCTGAGCTCCCCCAAGGAAGGAAGTGCGGGAATTGTGTTCGGAGCGCAGGTCTTTATGCCCCTAAACCCAGTGTGCTCACCCCCGTGGCTTCCTGCTGGCAACAACCTCCAAATGCAAGACGCTTTCTGACACTTGGGAGAGGCCGGGAGAAGGGCCCGGGGCAGACAGGTGGAGGTGCCCCAGGGCGGATGGGTTCCGGAATGTCCCCTCGGCTGCCCCCCTCACACACACCCAGGCCACAGGTTCACAGTCTGGGTTATTTTCCAAAACAGTTTTATGTTACAAATGCCAGGGGCTCCCTGCCCTGGAAGCAGCCAAGGTTGGCAGAGATGAACTCATTAGCATTTCAAAGTGTTCTCGGGCATGTCCCCCTTCGCCAGGGTGGACAAAAGTGAGCGTCTCTCTTTTCACCATGTATGGGGGGCGGCGAGGGAGGAGGGAGCAGTGTTCCCACAGGAAAACACCGCCAGGGCCCTCGCTTCGGCAGGCTCCCCAGAGCCGGTCCCGAAAGCTGGTCCCACCCCGTGAGGGATGGCTTATCACCACCATGACTCACCCCTTCCCAGCAGGCCCAGCGGGTCAGGCAGGGCATGCCTTACGGGAATGAATGAGAGCACGGTGCTGGGCATTTCCGCGTGGGTAGATCACAATGAAGTTTAAGTGGGGTTTAAGGATAGAGCCCGCACAGTAAGGGAAAGAGAGAGAGAGAGCAGTGACGTCAAGCCCTTCACGTTGGGTAGAGTGGCCACTAGTGCCACGTGGCTGTGGGTCATTTGTAACTTGGCCAAGGAGCCTTGAGAATCGCTGTAAGTGTAAGATACACACTGGATTTCTTTTTTTTTTTTAAAAAAAATATATATATATGTAATGATTTCAAAGAGGAAAGGAGAGGGAGAGAGAGATAGCAACATCAATGACGAGAATCATGGATCCACTGCCTCCTGCACGCCCCCTACTGGGGATCGAGCCTGCAACCCAGGCCTGTGCCCTGACCCGGAATCCAACCGTGACCTCCTGGTTCCTAGGTGCACAGTAAACCACTGAGCCACACTGGCTGGGCCACACTGGATTTCAAAGACAGAGCACATGGAAAAGTAGTCCAATGTCTCCTATGCTTTCATATGGATGACATGTTGAGGGGATGCTTTGGATAGATTAGCTTAAATAAAGCGTCTTATTAAAATGAGTTGCATTTATTTATTTTTGCTTTTGTGAATGTAGCATCTGTCGAGGGCTTCCTCGCGCTCTGAATCTTCCTGTTTCATCGCCTTGTTCACTCTCTTCCTGGCACTTGCCACCACCTGAAATCCTTTTCCTTATACATTTGCTTCTAGATACCTGTCTCTTCTCTTGGGGACAGACACTCTGCCTATCTGATCTGCCACTTTCCCTCAGGGCCCAGCCCCAGGCATGCGATAAGGGCTCAGAAAATATTTCCAGGCTGCCTGAAGGGGGGGAGGAGACAAGGAAGAGGAGGGGGCTCTGCTCTGAGGTCCCCTGGCTGCCAGGTAGAACGGACTGGCCACTGGCTCACTTGTAAGGAAGACCTGACTCAAGACAAGAGGAGAGGAACTGAGCTCAACTCCCAGGTCAAGGACCGCGGGGCTTTAGATGCGAGGAGCCAGGAGAGGCGCAGTGGGAGGGGAAGGACTAAGAGGCATAGGGTGGGGAGAGTCTTGATAAACTCACCCACCAGGATTCTCTCCAAGGACAAGCACGGGGAGGGCTGAGGAACCCCCAGGACAGAGGCTGCGTGGGCGCTCCAGTCAGCGCGTGTTCGTGTGCCTGTCTGTGACGAGCAGGAGCCCGATGTGCCCTGGTCTAAGGGCACCCCTAGCCCTTCTCCTTCTGGACCACGTACAGCTCGACCACCGTCCCCGGCCCCATGTTCCTGGATGGTGGTGTTAACGTAAAACAAAACAAACAAAACAACACATTGAAACCCGTAAAGAATTTTTGTGAGTTTATTTGAGCCCAACTGTCGACATATGCTGGGAAGCAGAACCTCAACAAATTGAGATCAGGCTCCGGAGATTGGCGGGTTCCGTCTGTATTTATAATTGCAATCAAAGGAAGGGGTGTAGGTGGGCTACATGAAATCCATTGGTGATGGACTAGAGAGGCGGGAGGAAGCAAAGCAGGGAAACCCCTGGGATTTGGGTAAAAAGTAAAATGAAGGGCACATACTTAGGTGGAGGCAGGAACAATTAACATGATAACAATGAAGGAATGTGTGGTCTCTGTCCTGGCGCCCGGCACATCAGGTTGTGCCCCGAGGGGTCCAGAAAAAGGGATGTTATAAGATACCCAGACTCTCCCAGGGTATGTTATCATAGATGCAAAAAGGCAGACAGGCTCAGTGACGGTAGTAGATCTTGTCAGGGAAGATACCGGCCTAGGATGTAACTACCCACCATCACTGCTTTTAGTTAAAGTTTAATTTCAGGCCATCCTTTGTGGTGACTTCAGGTCGCTGCTAGATCGCCAAGCAGGTCTCCCCTGAGCTGTCAGGTTAGCATGTAGCCCCTTTCGTTCATAGTGGTCAGTGACTCTACCTGCTTCCAGGCCTGGCACACAGCCTCCCACCCAATCCCGTGTCCTCTCCCCCTCCACCCGGGAAGTGGGAGCATTGCAACACCTGGAGGAGGGGGTCCCGGTGGGAGGAGGTGTTGGTCCCTGCATGATCCCCGAAGCAAAGAGTCCCCCCAGGTTCCAGCTCCCCATGGGTGTCACCTGAAGGAGAACTACATGTCTGTCATGCAAAGGGAAGAGGATGTTGGATTTCTCTGTTATAACACAGAGCACGGCCTTAGCCTGTCCCAGGGCCGATGGGAAGGCGGGGGACGGGGCTGTGAGCTGGGGGGTAGCGGATGCCTCCCACATTCCCCTCTCCATAGCTCCCGGGCGAATAGCTGCAGTGTCAGGTGGCCCTGCCTCCCGGATTCCTGGCCGCGTCATCACCTGACTTTATGCGCTGCAAACCCAAGAGCCATTCCCGGTGCGGCCGGCGTGGCGACTGCCATGTGCCGATGCTCGTGGCCGAGTCATCACCTGACTTTATGCGCTGCAAACCCAAGAGCCATTCCCGGTGCAGCCGGCGTGGCGACTGCCATGTGCCGATGCTCGTGGCCGCACCAGGAATCCGGGCCTGGTGGCTTTCCCAAGGCCTGCCTATCACAGTCTGATCAATCGGGTTTTAATCCATGAACCAAACAGCAGCCGATGGTAGAGGAAGTGGCTATGAAATGCCAGCATCGGCCCCCCGGGGAGCACTGAGAGGGAACCCAGCCTGGGGCTCTAGGCAGTGGGACCAGCTGCCCCTCTTTTTAGGGCAAACATGGAGAAGATGGTACCCATTCCCACCGTTCCAACAAGCATGGTTTGACACGCTGGGGGCGGGGGAGGGGGGCGTGGGGGTGAGGGCTTCCTCCAATGTTTCTAAAAAATGGAGTTTAAAAATGTATAAACTAGCCCCAGCTGGTTTGGCTCAGTGGTTAGAGCGTCAGCCCACGGACGGAAGGGTCCCGGGTTGGATTCCGGCCAAGGGCACATATCCTGGTTGCAGGCTCCATCCCTACCTCTTGCCCAGGTGTGTGGGGGAGGCAACCAATCTATGTGTCTCTCACATTCATGTGTGTCTCTCCCCCGCTCTTCCACTCTCTAAAAACCAACAGAAAAATATCCTTGGGTGAGGATTAACGGGGAAAAAGAGGATAGACTAACCGGTGGGTAAGGGGATGGGCGGGGGTGAGGGCCTTTGTCTAGAGGAGAATACCAGCGCCCAATGGAGGCTGCGTAGAAAAATCCCGGGAGATCCCTGCTCACCCGCAGAGAAATGTGTAGGGTTAGGCATTTCAAGGAGGAGCATCAAGTGTTGGTGAGAGTAAATGTCAAAGGCCACTATGTATGAATTGATCCTACTTGTGGGATTTGAATGCTCTATCCGCTTTTTAAAAAATGTATTTTTATTGATTTCAGAGAGAGGAAGAGAGAGAGGGAGAGAGAGAGAGAAACATCAATGATGAGAGAGAGTCACTGATTGGCTGCCTCCTGCACGGCCCCTACTGGAGATCGAGCCACAACCCAGGCCCATGCCCTTGACCAGGATTGAGCCCAGGACCCTTCAGTCCGCAGGCCGATGCTCTATCCACTAAGCCAAACCGGCTGGGGCAATGCCGTATCTTCTTTCGATGCCATTAATTTCTTTTTTATGTTGAAGAGATCATGCACACCCACTCCAGGCCCCCACCACGTGACGGAGCTTGAATGTTGTCCAACAACCTGGTCTCAGGCCCTGGCAGGGGAGCCTCCAGCCCGAGGGGGGCCATCGTCACCGTTTCTGTTTTTCATCATCTCTGACCTCGATGGGTGTCTACACCCATCCGTCAGCAAAGAGTTAAACGAGAAACTGTAAAACATGATAGAAACAATATGAGGCCTACCATCGCGACGGCTGCCAAAACTAGCAAATAATCAAACTCCGACCACAAAACCTCTCCAGATCCACCATGGCACCAGCACCAGCTCCAGAACAAAGCAGCACGATCTGTCTCCCAACCCTCCCGTCTCCCCCTCCGCTCGCAGCCCAACGCTGGCAAGGCGCTAGCTGGCTCACAGAATCTCCAGTTGTAAAAGAGTTCAGAGCTTCAGTGGAGTAGGAATTCCCACAACCAGGGGGGGGCGGGGGGGTACCCCCCGGGAGACGGGTGCCTATCTGAATCTGGGAAATCTGGTGTAATTGTGGGGGGGGGGGGAGAGGGATAGGAGAACCATTCTGATTTCCTGGAATGTAACGCCCCATGAGATGCTGAGGAGCCCCTGGCTGGGGAAAGATGCAGGCCTGCTCTCTGCCCACCAGGGAGACTGGGGGAGGGCTCCCTGCCGGGATCTCAGGGGTTAAAGAGGTGACATGTCGGTGCCATCAAGAGAGAACACCGTTTAAGAGCTGGTCAAGAGTAACCTCCAGCCCCAGCCGGTGTGCTCAGTGGGTAGAGCGTCGGCCCATGGCCGGAAGGGCCCCATGTTTGATTCCGGTCAAGGGCGCATGTCTCGGAGGCAGGCTTGATCCCCGGCCCAGGTCGAGGTGTGTGGGAGGCAACCCACTCATATGCTTCTCTCACATCGATGTTTCTCTCTTCCTTCCTCTGCCCCTCCCGCCCCATCTCTCTAAAAATCAATGGAAAAACATCCTCGGGTGAGGACGAACAACACACAAAAAGAAAACAGTAACCTCCGCTTTTTCCATATTTAATCCTGTGTCCCTCCTTGTGATCAATCCGGCAGAGATCTATGTGCCAGAGAGTGGGAGGAGGGAGAGGATATGGGGAGGGAGGGGGATGGAGAGGGAAGGCGATGGGGAGGGAGGGGGATGGGGAGGGCAGGGCTGCATGAGGACTGACCAGCCTTCTGTGTTCCCGTCGGGGGGAGACTCACACATACCCCATGGTCGGCCACTTCCATATAGATGCGCAAGGTGTCCTACGAGGGCCAGAACCTCACCGCAAGGTGTGACAAGGAAGACGGCCCGGCCAGGTCGCATCTCCTCATGACCATCCCCACCCTCACCCCCGCCAGCACAGCACGTCTGCCGGACAGTGGGAAGCAGACAGAGGATTACATCTGCACACTTCATACTCATCGGCGGCACACTTTCATTTGCATTGAACATTTATATACACACACACACGCTTTTATTGGTTTCAGAGAGGAAGGGAGAGGGAGGGAGAGAGAAACATCAGTGATGAGAGAGAATCATGGACCGGCTGGCTGCCTCCTGCATGCCCCATGCTGGGGATGGAGCTCGCAACCTGGGCCTGTGCCCTGACCGGGAATCGAACCCTGACCTCCTGGGTCACAGGTCGACGCTCAGCCGCTGAGCCACGCTAACCGGCCGCGTTGAACCCTTTGGACGGTGCCCCCTCCCACGCCCGACTCTGAGAGCATCGCGCTGTGGCGTGTGGGGCTGGCTGACCTGTATTATCGTCTTGCTGGAAACATTCTGTTCTTTTCATTAAAAGATCTACCATTTCTCCCCAACCTTGCGCTGAAAGTCTCCCCCAGTTTTCTCTCCCAGAAGTCACCGCCCCTTTTCCTTTAGTAACTCTGGTCCTACGTGGCCAGCGCCAGCGGCAAGGAGGTGTCAGGGGTCCTTGCATTCTGGGGGTTGAGGCAGGGCTTTCTCCACTGACACTTTTCCACAGGTAGCTGCGTCTACCTGGTGTGAACATCAAGCGGTAAAAAACTTTATTACCAACGATTGTCAGCGACAAAGCCTGCGCTGAACTGCATGCAGGCTGTTTCAGTCTGCTCTGGGGAAACATTTGTTAGACAAAGAGCATAAATGAGCAGATTCTCTCTTATCTACAGCTTAGTAAACCCAAGTGATTCCAGGGTCGTATCATGATGAGCATAGAACTGGGTTTCACATGGGTGCCTGAACGGCCCCCAGCCCCCAGCCCCCAGCCTGGCACAGAGCAGGTGCTGAGTTAGCTTCATTGAGTAATTGAATGCATAGCACCTAAGTGGGCTGGACCCTTTGCAAGCAATTAAAACATGAACAAAAAAACTAACACTAAAATGCAAGTGGAAAATGTAAAGACCTCGTCGGTTCAGGAACGTTATGAAAGCTAGTAGACATTTTAAATAAGCGTTCAGACGTGTCACTAGATAAAAAAATGTCCAGTTGCTAAAATGTTGACTTGATCGGCATGCATTGTGGTTGATGGCGATGGATCCTCATAAGGCAAGGAGCTCGTTGGTTTTGTGAGCGCCAACCATAGGCTACTGAAGAGGCTGGAAAAATTGTTGTTGAGTCATGCTGTGTCATCATCCCGTTTATGTCCTGTCTAGCACGGGTGGTTATTAGAAATTGTTTTGTTTGTTTACTTGTTTATCCCGTGTCTCCCCACTATGCTTGCGTGCGCACACACACACCTCATACTGATAAACCCCATAAAGACAGCAATATGGTTGTTCTATGCATCACTTTTCTCCAGCCCTGAATGCAGGCCTGCCACGCAAAAACATCCTATGTATATATTATTTGTTAAATGATTGATAGCATGTTGGCTGCCAATTAATTAAAGCATGTCCTTGCTTAGTGCAAGGAATTTAAAAACCAGGTCCTTAAACCAAACACTTTAAGAACATTTCCCACCCCATCCCACCCCATTCTGCAACTCCTTTTTTTAAAAAAATATATTTTATTATTTATTTATTTATTTATTTATTTATTTATTTATTTACAGAGAGGAAGGGAGAGGAATAGAGTTAGAAACATCGATCAGCTGCCTCCTGCACACCCCCTACTGGGGATGTGCCCGCAACCAAGATACATGCCCTTGACCGGAATCGAACCTGGGACCCTTCAGTCCGCAGGCCGACGCTCTATCCACTGGGCCAAACCAGTTAGGGCCCGCAACCTTTTGCTTTTTTAGACACCAAATCTGTCATCCTGTGTGGGGCCCTAATTTTGTGGAATCTCCCTTCCCCCTATAGAGGAGGATGCCTGGGATTTGTGGCCCCGGCAGACTCAGCCTAAGGCTGGACCTATGGTGAAACAGGGGGAGGGCCATGGCCAGCTCAGTACCTCTGAGCAAGGCCCCAGCACCTGCTTCCCTGCACACCTTATAGCTCCAGGACATGAGGGCCTGTGCAATTCATACCTGAGACCTGACAGCACCTGACTCTGAGGTGGCTCTTCCCTCGAAGGGTTTCTCTCTATCTTAAAAGGAGGCACCGATGACAGAAGGAAAACAGAAGGAGATATTGCGCAACCAGGAGACCACCCTCGTGCACAGCTCAGAGGGGAAAAAATAATAATTCGTTGGCATTCGTCTTAAATTGCCTAAGACTTCAGATTTAAGCTCAATTTGCTCTGCGAATTGTGTCCAAATCTGGGATAAACTCCATTCCTTTTATTCGGGTTCAATTTTCCTCCTTCTGGAGTTTATGTTTAGCAGTGCTTCAATTATTTAAGATGATAATATCCACCAGCCTTTCCCCCCTGCCGCCCCCCCGCCCCCAAATTCCAAATTTATGTAGGAAGAGGCCAACCGCTCTCTCTTTCAAAGCCTTCCACGCATCCAAACTTTCACAGTCCCACGCTGGGCTCCCAGGACGTTAACTCGAATTAAGCTAATCAAACCCATGCTCGGTCCTAAGCACAGAAGGGCCCGGAGAACAAGCCAACTCTATGGGAAACAGACATTATTCAGGGGAAATACAGCGCGTTCTCCAGACTTCTGTAACTACTGCTCCGTCCCGTACACTTATTTTGGAATGCGCTTTGATCATTTTTTTTTTTTTCATTTCACAGACCAAGATGCTGCCATTAGGGGAATGAATTGCTTCCTGTGGGCCGACCTCACTCAGATTCCACCCCAAGAGCCAACCCTGCTCCAACTGCGACGGAGCATCATCCGATGACAATTTTTACTTCAAAAATAGAACGGGGTCCCTTGCGCTTTGAGCACCAAATGTGCGCCGGAGCTGGCGCAACAAAAGCGAACCCAGAGCTGCCCATGTGCGCGATGCAGGGACGGCTCCCCAGAGCCCGTGCGCGGGGGACCTGGGTCCGGGGGTTAGGAAACCAGAGTCGCCAGCAACCTCAGCCGCGGGGCAGAGGCCCTCCTGCACCGGGCAGGTGCGTTCTGGCCGCGGACCACCCCCCAAGGGTCCTTCCTGAATGCATTTTCCTTCGCTTCCTTGCAAAGCCTCTCTCTCTCACCTGCGTGTGTCATGGGTGTTTTGTTTGTTTTTCAATATAAATATATATATTTAATCCTCACCGAGTGTACTTTTCCCATGGATTTCTGGAGAGAGTGGAAGGGAGGGAGGAAGAGGAGGAGAGAGAGAGACACACACATCGATTGGTTGCCTCCCACACGCACCCCAACTGGAGCTGGGAAACCCCCAACCAAGGTACACGCGCTTGACTGGGAATCGAACCTGTGGACCTTCAGTCAGCAGGCTGACGCCCTAACCATTGAGCAAACCATCCAGGGCTCAGGGTTCTATTTTTATGGGAGCTTTCCAGCTTTTTCTCCTACTTCTTCCTTTCACCCTTCCTTCCCCCCCCGCCCCCCCCCTCCACACACACACCTCTGGCCATGTCTTTTTAGCTTCTCTCAAGGCTAGTTTTTGAACATTCACCTTCTACCCAAATGAATGCTAGGATCCTCAGTGGGGCCCGCTGGGCTAGCGGGTGGAGGAGTGGTGGTGCAATGGACCGCTGAAAGCACCAGGTTTTCTCTTGACCAGCGTCCCTCCGACAGCATCCCGCCTGCTGTTGGCGATGTCACCAGAAAAGCTGCTGAGTCACCGTTGCCATCACTCCCGAAACGCTTTCTTTCATTTTCTGCAACAGGCTGCGAAGGCACCAGACCTCAGAGCCTCCGACCTGGGGAGTTTCAAGGCAAATCTATGAGTGACGAGTCTCTCCTCGGCGAGGGGACCAGCTCCATGCCAGCCGTGGGGTGACCTATGACCCAGGAGGTCAGGGTTCCATTCCCGGTCAGGGCACAGGCCCGGGTTCAGGCTCGATCGCCAGTGTGGGGCGTGCAGGAGGCAGCCGGTCCATGCTTCTCTCTCATCACTGATGCTTCTATCCCTCCCGCTCCCTTCCGCTCTGAAATCAATGAAATGTATTTTACAATACAGCGCCATGCCTCATACAGCATACATGCAGGTACCTGCAAAAGGCGGACAGGTGGGAGGCAACCACATGCCCGGAGGGGCGGGTGCCGAAGAGCCAGAGCTGTGAGCACGCGGGGCATGAGCCAGTCTCAGAAGAGGGTCACTGGGGACACGGACTACGGCCACATGGACGGTGGCTGTCAGGACTCACAGCGGCTGAGCCTCCTCTGTGGGTGCCGTGCCCCCCATGGTTCGGCTCTGTGCTGCTTGTTCCCTGGACGTAAGCCACAATCCTCCAGCCTGAGCAAGCAGGTGGCGAGGGCCACGCCAACGTGCCAGTCACGGACTCCTCAGCTTACCCAGGATCCTCCAGAGGAGCCTGATGACGCTATAAATACCCTGCTCCTCCCCGCTACCCCCGCCCCCCGAAACACCCTCGGAAAACTGTTGCATGCGCAGGGACGTGGCCTTGGCCTGCACACACCCCCCGCCTCCCGTCCTCTCCCGTCTTTCATTGCGCTCACAAAGGCCCACCCCGATGGCTTGGAGCATCTCGTGGGCAGTCACAAAGGCAGAGGAAGTGCAGGTTATGGCCACAATTCAGCCCCCTCTCTCCCCCATGGTGCCGGCCACCACGGCCGCGGGCTTGCCGCCGTCGGGGGGCCTTACATATCCCCTACGCGCAGCCAAGTGGGGGAGCAATGTGACAAATTACGGACAAGCTCGGAGCCCAGCCTGCGGAATGCTTCCCTTTGTGAGCCTCCGTGACACGTCCGCCGGGCGGGGGACGTCCCAGCAGCAGGCGGAGGCTCGGGGCTGCCACACACGCTTGGGAGCCCGGCCCCTCCTCGGCCTGCACGGTCGCCTCCCTCTCTGCTTGGAAGGGACTCTCTCACGGTCGCAGGAGGGTCACTGCCAGAAAGGGACGCGCCGCTCTTTAAATGCGCTGGAGACACACGGCCTCCTCTCAAAGCCTCAGAGTAAGCACCCTGCCCTTGGCAATGACGGCCACTCCTCCCCCGGGGAGACCTTCAACTTTTTAACAAAAAAAATGTTTTTATTGATTTTAGAAAGAGAGGAAGGGGGAGGGAGAGAGAGAGAGAGAGGGAGAGAAACATCGATGTGAGAGACATCCACGGCTTGCCTCCCATAAGCACTCCCACCAGGGACCGAACTCCAGCCTGGGCTAGTGCCTCACTGGGTATCGCCCCGGTGGATTTTGTTTCCTCGACGAGCAGAGAAGCCACTGGCCTCCCAGACGCACCGAGGGCCCCGACACACCGCCCGCCGAGCTTTTGTGCTTCTGCAGGGCTTGGTGGCCCCCTGGCCGGGGCAGCCAGCCAGTCTCACCCTGGGAGGAACAAAGAGCTCACACCTCGTCCCCTCTTGGGGCTCAGAAGCCGTTGTCCCCGGGTCCACGGGGGCTCTTAGGAAAGGCTGCGGGTCCCATGCAGGCCGGAGGAGGGTTTTCACGATTTCACGAGGAGACGCGGCACCGCGCTGGCCGGGGGTGGCGCGGCGCGGAGGTGTGACACCGGCTGGAAACCGGCGGCGTTTGTGTAAGCAGCCTGTCTGGAGTGCCAGCGCCGGATAGGAACCTAGCAAAGCCCCAGCTTACCTCCTCTGCCTGGCACAGCCCAGGCAGACATGCAGGGGAACAATGGCATCACTATGCCTCGCTCTCCCGGAGCCCGCGCCGTCGCTGTGCCCTTTGGAACCGCTGGCAGGAAGATTAATGTTTTGCTAAACATCAGAGCAAGGCCACGCGGAGGCTTGCGGGCCTGTCCAAACAGCTGGTCTCTAGGCGCCTTCTCTCCCACTTGCTCTTTTTTTGAGGAAATGAACTTGTAGCATTTCCTCTAATTATGGCGATTTTGGCTTTGAAGGGGGCCTGCATCTTCACCTTGTGGCACATGCATGTGCACGCATGTGCACACACATGTCATTACTTTGCTGTAGACACACACACACATCTTCCTTTTGCTGCAGACACACACACACACACACATGCATACGTGACAGCTGGGGACAGGTTGATTTAGCTCGGGCATATGGGCAATGTTGTTAGGAGGTGACCTCGCCCCTTTAACCAACGTGAATGATTCATTGCCCGTCACCGTGGCCTGAAGCAGGGGGCTCACGCTTAAGAGAGTGACTTTATTGGGGTCCTCGGGGGGCTGCCTACCAAAGACAGCGACCACCGCTTGCTGCACGTCTGTTATGCTGAGCCCGTGCAGATGTTTCCAACAGCAAACAGTTCGTGACCCAGAAAGAGCAAAGTATTTGGGCTTTCCTCGGCTGTCAGCACCTGTTTAAACCCCAGCATCCCGGGAGCTCCTGCACGCCCCCCACTGGGGATCGAGCCCACACCCGGGCCTGTGCCCTGACTGGGAATCAAACCCTGACCTCCTGGTTCATAGGTGAGTGCTCAACCATGAGCCACACTGACCGGGTAGTGCCAGGGACAGAGCCCTGGCAGTGTTTGCAGCCGGCGGTAGACTTTAGAAGCTCTTCTGCACTGAACGGGGTGAGGACGGCACACTGGGGACGGTGGGGACCAGGGACAGCACTTGGTGGGCTTGGGATCCACCGCAAGGTCTCCCAGATGCGACTAAGGACGCAGCGGGAGCCTCTGGCGGGTATGAAAGGAAGAGGGTCTGTGGGTGTTGCCAAGGCGGCCGGGACCACCTCTCCAAGGGCCTCTGACTCCACTCCACACGCTTCCCCTGGGCAAAGGGCGTTCAGGTGGCCGACCCCCCCTTGAAGGAGATTTTCTTATTCGCTTGCTTTTTTTCTCATTGCAGCTCAAGGAGGCATCCAAGAGTCAGAGAGGCAGCCTGGCATGAAGGCGGGCGTGGGAGCGTCGGTTGGATGCGAACGAAAGGAAGGCGTCCTGACTTTTGGGACTTGCCTCAGCATCGCTGACCTCAGTGACAGTCGGAGCCGTGGAGCCCCAACCCCCACGTGCCTTCCAGCCTCAGCGCGAATGAAGGCGGTGGTGCGCCCACTGATGGAGACGTCTGTGCTTCACACGCAGTGCAGACCCTCAATAAGTGTGCAATGAATCCAGAAGTGGCCGCCTGGCTGGGTGGATAGATGGCTGGCTAGCTGGGAGGATGGGTGGATGGACGGATGGATGGACAGGTGGGTGGGTGGACAGATGGGTGGACAGGTGGATGGATGGATGATTACAGAGATCCACACTAAGGTAGATTAGACAAGCCATCACTCGGCTATTCCAAGATTGGACAAACCATGGCCTGCAGTCCCAGTCCTCCTGGCCACCTCTTTCTGTAAATAAGGTTTTACTGGGACACAGCGATGATCACTCACGTATGCGCTGTCTGCTTTCATGATGGAAGGCAGGTTTGAAGAATTGCTAGAGGCAAGAGGGCCCGCACGTCTCACCCGCTGACCGGCCGGCCCTTGTAGAAGTTCACTGACCCTTGAGCTACATGACTAGTACATTTTTTTCACTTTTATGTAGTTTCTCCTCTGTTTTTAAAACTTACGTAAGCTCTAGCTGTGTCAGGTCCAGCGGTCCTCTGAGCCTAAGACCTACTCACAGATGACGAGGAAGACACTTTATTTGAGTTGGAGTGGAAATAAAGCAAGTCCATCTCTTCAAAGAGAGCGCAGGGGTGGGGGCAGGGGGATGAGGAGGCTGGCCCAGGATCCCGGAGGCTCAAGCTCCCAGCGGCCATCATATTCTGGATTCATAAGGTCAAACTTTATAGCCTTGTTACTGTCATGCGTGATAATCCCTGTCAAAGACATGCTATTTCAACTCTGCATTCGATGAAAAGAGAAAAAAAAAAAAGGCTTCCGTGTTTTTCTTATAATGTCGGCTACAGAAGAGAGTATGCCTCACAGGAATTAAAAAGGAAAGAGAGCCCAGCCTGTGTGGCTCAGTGGCTGAGCATCGACCTACGAACCAGAAGGTCATGGTTCAATTCCCAGTCGGGGACCAAGCCTGGGTTGTGGGCTCCATCCCTGGGGGAGGGCGTGCAGGAGGCAGCTGATCCACGATTCTCTCTCCTCATTGATGCTTCTCTCTCTCTCTCTCCCTCTCCCTCTCTCTCTGAAATCAGTACAAATACATTTTTACAAATAAAAAGGAAAACTATATTTCTAAGCAGACATCACAGACACAGAATTGTCTGCTGACACGGAGGTTAGCCAAATGTAAGGGACTCAGATGGCCAGGAAAAGAGTGCCAGGAGCGGAAGTATGAACAGGGATTTGAACTCCCTTTACACGTAGACGTGTCTGGGGCTGAGACTAGCGGGAGGCCAAAGAGGTGGCCAGGGTGCAAATTTAAGGAGACATGGCCCTCAGGGTCATGGGAGGAGGGGCCGCACCTGAGAGGGGCTCCTCCTTAAATTCCAGCCTTGGAGCCAGTCTCTCTCTCTCTCTCTCTCTCTCTCTCTCTCTCTCTCTCTCTCTCTCGCCTCTTGTGGGCTAATAGACTCGTTTACATCTGAAACGTACAGTATAATGTTATATATAATCAATTTTACCTTTGAAATGGCCTGCGGGCTTGAAAATCGTGACAAACTCGCCGTTAAACTCGCTGACAAACGAACACAGAGACCATCTTCGTATTGCGTGCACGCACCCGAGTTTGCGGGCTGCTCGCCAGGTTGGAAATGTAAAGACTGAGAATATCCACGGCTCCCCCCCCCCCGCCCCCCAGGAGCCGCCAACCCAGATGTGCAGGAAGCGTGCCCATCTGGATGTCCTTTTTTGCTTTCAGCTCAGCCGGGAGGCTCACCGAGACTCCATGGGGAGCCGGCACCTGGCGGGCACGGGGACGGGCAGGCCAGCTCCAGACGTCCCAGTCCCCAGCCAGCTCCCTCTGGGAGAGCGACGCCCAGCAGGCCCCCCTCCTGCCGCCAGGATATCTGCCTTTGTTCCCAAAGGCATTTGTTTGCGCTTTTCCGACTGTTTTGCGTGTCACAGAGCGTTAAAGAAGACATATTGTGCGTTCTAAAGAGACGCCGTAAAAATAATTTAGCTTATTTCTTTCATGTCTGAGTGTATTAATTCTTGCTTACATAAGGAAATACGAAAAAACAAACTGTAAACAAGGAATCACTTGGAATCAGATTATGCATGAATAATGACGCCCGTTCTCATCTAAGATGTGGGGAGAAATCTAGTTTTACTGCCAGGGGCTTGAAAAAAATGTTTTTCTTTTTCAAAGGAAATTACTCAGGATGTAATAAAAACATGTTTTCTGCTCTAAGAGGATTAATTTACCTTTTGTGTCATGAGGAAGTAAATGCAATCAATACCTCAATTCCCTCTTCTGCGGAGAAAGACAATTTCCAAGTCTGAATCCTAGGGAATGGTCCTTCAGCTTTCATTTCCTAACGCGGGGGGTTCTGTTTCTCCTACGAGTTCGCCCAGGGACTCTGCCCAGAGCCTCAGAGGACTTTGGGGTGGGGTGAGGGGGCAGATGACTTTGTTTCCTTCCTCAACTCTGGACTCTCTGCTCCTCTCATCACCCCCCTCTTTCCTGTGATCCCACACTCTCTCATCAGCACCCACAGACGGAGAAGCACACAGGGCTCCCCATGGGGAAAGGGAAGTGAATCATGGCGGGCTGCAAAGGCGGGGTCTGTCCCAACTCTCACTCCCACGTAGGACCTGGGACTTGTTCTCTAACCTCACTGTCCTTCCATGTCCTCACGCACAAAACTGTACCTTCCTGAAGGGGCAAGGCTGGGGATGAGCGCAGGGAAGTGCACAGTGTCGGGTGGACCTCGTTGGAGTGAGGCCATTGCGTCCTCACTCATCGCCTTCGTGCCTGGCTGTAGGCATTCTGTTGAGAAACAACCATCTCTCCTAATTTCTGTCCTTGCCAGGTGCCTCCAGGGTATTTGAAAGGTTGTTCTCCTTCCTGCTCTTTTCTTTGGTTTTACTTTTATTGAATCTCAGACCCAAGAGTTGGAAGCATCTTTGAAGATTCATTTCCCCATCCATCCATCCATCCATCCATCCATCCATTCCCCCATATATCCATCCATCCATTCACTCACTCATCCATTTCCCCATCCATCCATCCATCCATCCATCCATCCATCCATCCATCCATTTCCCCATATATCCATCCATCCATTCACCCACTCATCTATTTACCCATCCATTCATCCATCCATCCATCCATCCATCCATCCATCCATCCATCCATCCATCCATCCATCCATCCATCCATTCCCCCATATATCCACCCACCCACCCACCCACTCATCCATTTACCCATCCATTCATCCACCTACCTATCCATTTATCTATCCTCCCATATATCCATCCATCCATCCTCCCATATATCCATCCATCCCTCCATCCCTCCATCCCCCTATCTACCTACCCATCCATCCACCCATCCTCCCATACATACATGCATGCATGCATGCGTCCAACAAATAAATACTAAGCATCCAGCACTTGTTCTAGTCTCTGGAAGAGAGATGAGAGCAAAATACACAGCCCTTGTGAGCAAGCAGTGAGCATACAGTACAAGCAGGGCAACTTACTTGTCTCAGTTTGACCAAGACTTACACAGTTTTTGCACTAACGTTCTGATTCCTCGGGCCTGGCAAACCCGGGTGGTTGGTCACCCTCGTTACAAATGTGATGAAAGGCAAAGCTACAGGAATGCCTCCAGCTGGGACCTGGGCCATCTCAGAGGTCAGAGCTGGCTCACCAGGGAAAGCACCATTCAGTGGAGACCAGACAGAGAGGCAGACAAAGGATGTCATGTGTGCAGAGGGGAAGGCAGGTCAAGTGCACAGGGTGGGATGCAGTTGCTACCAAGGCCTGGGGGCTGGAGGAACTGGAAGAAACAGAGATGAGACTTCGGAGGTGAGTAAGGGAGACCTCACAAGCTCCATGCACGAATCTGTGCTCCACCCAAGGGGCCCTGGGAAGCTTTGGAGCGGTTGAAGCAATGGTGTGGCAACAAAGGATTTACTTACGGAGACAGTGCTCTGGCTGTGCTTGGAGCAGCGGCCTGAAGTGGGGTGCAAAGCCCAGGTGAGGAAGTGCTCAGAGGGAAGCGGATGGTGGCTTGGACATGGGTCCTGAGCTCTTCTGGAGCAGAACTGGGCGGGACTGGCCCAGACAGACTGGAAATGCTGACTCTCAGTTTCCAGGTGGAAGCCCTTGGTTGCATGATGGGGCCAAGTACTGAGAAGACAGCGCCTACCCCAGCAAGTCTATGGGACATTGTAGAGGCTCTGGGTCATGGGAAGGGCATGCTCAGATGATAACACCTGCCTTCCAGACCTACCTTGCCATGGGCGGGGCTGCCTATTCGTTTCAATGAACATAGTATGCTTGAGCCACGATTACGTGCAAGGCACCAGGGGCACATCAACAAAGACAGACCGACAAGGCAAACCATGCATCGCTTCTTTCCTTAAAGCATGTTCTGTAGGACGAATGCTTTCCACATGGGGTTCCTAGGAACCCCAGTTTTCAGATATTTCGCGAAATGCCTCATGACTCAAAGAAGCCTGTAAATGCCATGACGTGTAGCCAAGCGAGTTCAAATCTCACCTGTCCCACTCCCTGGGGATGTGACTCTGGGCAACATCTCCGTCTTCCTGTGCTTCTATTTCCTTGTGGGAATAACGGTAACGCCGATCTTTCAGGATGGCGGCTTTCAGGATGGCGGTGAGGATTGGGTGGGATGCTGCACAGGAAGCGCTCGGAATCGGGCTTGGCCCTACAGTGGGCACTGCAGGAGTGTTCATCTCCTTTCCATTTCCATCAAGGTGTAGTTTACACGCACAACACTGCACCCCTGAGGCTGTCCAGTTGGGTGGGATTTGACCGCTCTCTGCACGTGCGGGGAGAGCTTGGTCACCTCCAGATCCAGGGTGAAGTTCACCGCTAATGCGGCCACGTCTTCTTCATGGCACGGCCGTGGGAGTCCATGGCCTTCCGAACGGTGCTGGGCACGTAACACGTTCTCCACAAACGAGATCGAGTTTCTCCGTTACTGTTAGCGCTGAGAGCTGCTGGCTGGGGAGAGTTACTTAGAAGCTCAGAGCAACAAAAAAAAAAGAAAAAAGGAAAAAGGAAAGAAAGCTCCCATTTTGGGGAGAAAAACAGCTGAAGATTCTTCTGAGAAAGTCTTAGTGTGCGATCCCACCGGGCAGCAGAAGGTGAGAGGCCCTCCTCGTCCGATCGGCCTCCTGTTGGAGACCCAAGGCCTCTGGACTTGACGCCTTCCTACATGGAGATCCACACACGGAGAGTGACCACCAGGATGTGCAGCAGCGGCCTGCTCGGCAGGGGGTCCGGCGTCTCAGAGGGGGCAGCGGCCCCCAGGACAACCCCACCAGGTTCCCGTCAGAAGAGACGCCACCCACCCCCTACCCCCTCCGCCGTGCACCTCCCTCCCTCCATCTCCTGCATCTTGGATAGAGCCGCCAGATCCCTGATCCCTGCCTCCCATCTGCACACCCAAGTTGCATGTTTTAAAAAAAAAGTCTTGCCAAGAAAAGCCCACAGCGTGGACTCCCAGGAAAACAAACCCTGGAAATAATCTGTGTGGAGGCAGGAGCCTGCAGCGGCAGGCTGCCCTTCCAGAGAGGCGGTCGGCTCACCTTTCAGAAATGTCAGCCTTGAAATAAAAACGACAGGCTAACGAGGGCTCATTTCCACAGGAGCGAGCACCTACCCATTAACCCACAGACCACGGCGGACACGCTGTGTGCAGGCCTCGGTGGCCACGGGCAGACGCGCAAATGGCTGGGGCCGCGGCGATCTGATTTCCTCTGCTGTTATAAAAATAGTCTAAATGGCCCAGTGAGCCCACATCTGTTCATTCATGCAGCACACATTTGCATAAAACCCACCGTGTGCGCAAGGCCCGGGGCCGGGGCTGTGGGGGACCCCGGGAGGCTGTGTTTTGTGAAGAATCGTGGCCCCGACTCCACCTTGTGGGACCTGGATTCTGGCCTCAGCACCCAGCACGTCATTTAAATGCCGCAAACGCCATCGGCTCAGCAGCCTGGGTGAAAGGACCCAGCACCACTGTGCCCAGCGAGTGGTCGTTGGGGTTAAGCGAGATAGTACGAGGAAAGCGTCCAGCAGGCAGAAAGGGGACTTGCTATAAAAAAGAGGCAGGTCACCCGGTCAGCGTGGGCTCAGTGCTTGACCTTGACGTATGACCCAGGAGGTCATGGTTTGATTCCCGGCTGGAGCACAGGCCCAGGGTTGCGGGCTCCATCCCAAGTGTGGGACGTGCAGGAGGCAGCCGGTCCAGGATTCTCTCTCCTCATTGATGTTTCTCTCTCTCTCTCCCTCTCCCTTCCTACCGATCAATGTGTCTCTCTCACATCGATGTCTCTGTCTCTCCCTCGCTCTTCCACTCTCCCTAAAAATCCACGGAAATATATCCTGGGGTGCGGATTCACAACAACGACAAAAAAAATTGGGGGGACAAATGGAAGAGGAAAATTGACGAACTCTATCCTGCTGCATCCGAGCCCCAGGGGAAAAGGCGTGTGTTGACACAGTCAAGGTTTAATTCCATCCATCAACCGCACCCAGGCCTCCAGGCCCGTCAATCAGCCGTGCGCAGTCCTTCCCACACACCCCTCCCGTTCGCCTCCCTCCAACTGGATGAGGAGGCTGCCCTCCCGCTGGCCTCTGGGGCAGGGTCCTGGCTCCCGGGCACTGACTGCCACCCGCCTTTGAGGACCCCGATTTCCCTCCAATCAGGAGCCTCCTCCCCCCCCAGGCAGCGCGCAGCTCCACAGGCCCCCGCGTGCGCACCCCCAGAAACATTGTTCCGAGAATTTTTTGTTTGAAGCTTGCCATAAAAACATGGGATTATTTTTTTGAATTTGAAATTCATTTTCAGTCTTCTTTTATAGATCTGTCATTTATACAATGGCTAGGAAACTTTCTAAAATCAGAGCTAATTTATGAACCCCTTCTTTTCAGCATAATGTCATTTCACACATTAAAATGATAATGACTGGAGAGATCCGATGTGTGTGTCTCTCTTGG
>PVJC01021429.1:0-28256 GCA_004026665.1 Murina feae
TCTGAGATTTTGTTGCCTTTGTATTCCTCTAGTATTTTTATGGTTTCCCGTTTTACATTTAAGTCCTTTATCCATTTTGAGTTTATTTTTGTGTATGGTGTAAGTTGGTGGTCTAGTTTCATTTTTTTGCATATATCTGTCCAATTTTCCCAGCACCATTTATTGAAGAGACTGTCTTGATTCCATTGTATGTTCTTGCGTCCTTTGTCAAATATTAATTGAGCATATTGGTTTGGGTCGATTTCTGGGTTCTCTCTTCTATTCCATTGATCTATATGTCTATTGTTGTGCCAGAACCAGGCAGTTTTGAGAACAGTGGCTTTATAATACAGCTTGATATCTGGTATTGAGATCCCTCCTACTTTGTTCTTCTTTCTCAGGATCGCTGCAGCTATTCGGGACCTTTTTTTTTTTATCCCAGATGAATTTTTGGAGAGTTCATTCTAGGTCTGTAAAATATGCTGTTGGTATTTTAGTGGGGATTGCATTGAATTTATAGATTGCTTTGGGTAGTATTAACATTTTAATGATATTGATTCTACCAATCCATGAACATGGTATGTTCTTTCATCTGTTTATGTCTTCCTCTATCTCTTTTTTCAATATCCTGTAGTTTTCTGAGTAGAGGTTTTGTACCTCTTTAGTTAAGTTTATTCCTAGGTATCTTAGTTTTTTTGGTGTGATGGTAGGGAGATCTAAAACCTACCCTCCTCAGACTATTCAAAAAAATTTAAGAGGAAGGAACACTTCCAAACTCATTCTATGAAGCCAGCATTACCTTAATACCAAAACTAGACAAAAACAACACAATGAAAGAGAATTATAGGCCAATATCCCTCATGAACATAGATGCCAAAATCCTCAACAAAATCCTAGCAAATTGGATCCAACAGTACATCAGAAAGATCATACAACACGACCAAGTAAGATTTATCCCAGGGATGCAAGGATGGTACAATATCCGCAAATCAATAAATGTGATACATCACATAAACAAATTAAAAGATAAAAATCACTTAATCATATCAATTGATGCAGAAAAAGCATTTGACAAAATCCAGCACCCATTTTTGATAAAAACTCTCAGCAAGGTAGGAATAGGAGGATCTTACCTCAACATAATAAAAGCTATTTATGACAGATCCACAGACAACTCAATGGGCGTACTCAATGGGCAAAAATTAAAACCATTTCACCTTAAAACAGGAACAAGACAGGGTTGCCCACTCTCACCACTCCTGTTCAACATAGTACTGGAAGTATTAGCCATTGCAATTAGACAAGAAGAAGATATAAAAGGCATCCAAATTGGAAAAGAAGAAGTAAAACTGTCCTTATTCGCAGATAACATGATATTGTACATAAAAAATCCTAAAAACTCCATCAAAAAACTATTAGACTTAATAAATGAATTCGGTAATGTAGCAGGATACAAAATTAATGCCAAGAAATCTATGGCATTTTTGTACACCAGTAGTGAACGTACAGAAAGAGAGACTAAAAAAACAATCCCATTTACCATCACATAAAAAACTTTTAAGAAACCAGAAGAACAAATACTATCAATGGCAAATGTGGGCTCCAAGCTTGGGTAAATTCTACCATTTAGGCCCTAAATGAGAAGTTATGCTCATGAAATCAAGGAGTTGACACAACAGCAAATCAGGATTTACAACAGCATAAACAAGAGGCAGGATGGTGTGCACTGAATATATTAAATGCTTACTAACCCAAGCTAGGTCATGCAATGTCATGCCATTGTAAATGTTTGTCAGAAATAGAATCATTGGGCTTGAATCACTCCAGGCAGGATCCTCTATGTAGCCAAATAACTCTAATCCTGTCAGAGTGAACTGGTTCAGGGACCTGAATGAGGAAAACATTGTTTCCTGTAAATATCGAAATATTCCAAGAAAGTAAGTTGGCTTAGTGTGGGTTGGGATGCCGAAGGCTAGCAATCAGGGAAACTTGGCTTCCAATTTCTGCTTAGGATTGATTTTGATGACCTCTTATATAAGCCATTTGACCTCCCTTGGATTAGTGGTATTTGACCACCTGGAAAACATATACCTACCCTGCTTACTCATCCAATTTCATGTGAGGTCATGTAAGAAACCAGGTGTGAAAGAAATTAAAAAGAAAAAAGAAAAAAAATTCCTGAATTATGCATGAATGAAATTAAGTAATCTAAGAAATAAAATGAATTGCTTCTAGATGATACTAAAGTATAATATGTGTCTGGGAAGAAACATTCATTGACAGTATATAATAACTATTGCGCCAGGCATGCACTGTGCTAGGCACTCCTCACAGTTGCCTGCTAACATGTCATTATTATCATTATCTAGCCTTGGTGAGCATTGATTCTCCCCTAATTCTGGAAGGCAATTAGTAGGAGCCCTGAATTATGAAGCATGAATGCTTACATGTGCAGGATCTCTAGCTGACATACCAGCTCCTGTCACTGAAGGTCACCCAGCTATCGAGCCTTTCCGAGAGAGAATGGGTCACCTTTGTCTTTCTACTCTCCCTCCTTTCTACACTGGGTTCCAGCCTAACCCCTTTTCCTGTCATTGGTCCCCTTTGCAATTTTCTGAGCATCTGGCAGTTTTTCACTTTGTCTAATCTACCAGGCTGTAAATACCTTACAGAAAAACACAAAATGCAATCATAGGACTTCTGATGGCTCCTCCTCTACACCATACATATTAAATGCCTTTCAACATTTCTCAGAAAACACTCCATCTCTTAGATTCAATTGACAACACAAATGTACTCCACACAAGACAGCACCAAATTCTCCACTTTATAATTTTCAGTCAAGCTTGTGCATGCAGCAGCTTGGTACTAACAAAAGTAGAATGTTTTTAAGTCACACTCCCTGAATGGCCATATCATAAAATTATGATTTCTAAGCTATAAGAAGTTATTCGGTGGTGTCTTTGCATCATAAACAGCTGAAGTGCAGGATGTCATGTACAGCATAAGGAATATAGTCAATAATATTGTAATAACTAGGTATAGTGCCAGGTGGGTACTAGATTTATCAGGGGAATCACTTTGTATGCTATATAAATGTGTAAACACTATGCTATACATCTGAAATTAATGTAATAGTGAATGTCAATTGTAATTTTAAAAATTTTAAATTAAATTTAAAAATTAATAATAAGCAGCTGAAGTGGTAGTGCTTAAAATTCATGTTGAAGACATTCTCCAGTTGCAGCCACAGTAGAGGCAGGCAGCACAGACTGGGGATAAAATCACAGATTTGGAAATCACACTGATTTCTGTTCTGCTACTTACATGATGTGTCATTTAGGAAGTAAAATTACTAAGCCACAGTTTCCTCATGAAATTAAAATAGCAAGAAATACCAAAACTACCAAATAGAATTACATATGGCACTAAAGTGAGATAATGTATGTAAATCATTTATCCTATACTTGGCATTTACTGGACACTCAACTAAAGATGCCAATAAGAAAAATTTTCATGTTCATTGTAAGATAGAAATAGTAAGGCTAAAATAGTTACCCAGCTCTCAGAAATATTGTCGTATTTTTGGTTGAGCTACCTGACTTGGAGCAAAATTTAGAAAGATTTGCTCTCATTCCCAGCATTCTTGATCTGTCTTCAATTTTTTTCTCTCTATTCACTTAGGTGCTAAGATGAAGACAGGATTAACTGCTATTCTCTAGGAGTGGTGCTTTAGGCACCTAGGACTGGTTGTGTAAGAT
The DNA here is from genome assembly GCA_004026665.1 of Murina feae. Taxonomy (NCBI): domain Eukaryota; kingdom Metazoa; phylum Chordata; class Mammalia; order Chiroptera; family Vespertilionidae; genus Murina; species Murina feae. Next base: position 3,741 of record PVJC01021429.1, read on the forward strand.
AGTTGTTTAGGTGTCATCTCTCCTACTGGAATGTAGGCTCTCAAAGGCAGGCCCTATGTCTTTCCATTCTTTATCCCCATTACCTACTAGTGTTCAACAGGAGAAGGCCATGGAATGACTAATGGTTAGTGTCAGACTAGTGGCCAGCTTATACCTCTCAGAAACTGCTCTTTTTCTTTTTGGAAGTGTTGTTACTTATTTCACTTTTTGGAAGTGTTGTTATTTATTTTCTTTGGGGAAGTGTTGTTATTTATTAAGGAAGGGACTGTTGAGGCCATTGGCATCATTCTATGTGTTTTCTTCACATGCTTTGCCTCATTTAATCTTTACAGCTGTCTTTTAGGTAGGCACTCCTGTTCTGATACTACAGACAAGAGAAACAAGACTGAGAGGGGTTAATTAAACCTACCAAAGTTCATACAGTAAGTGACTGAGCTTGGATCCCAAACCAGCCTACTATTAAAGTAAATTGACCAGATGTCCCACTTTTGGTGGGACAGTCCAGATTTTTAACAATTTGTCCCGCATCCCGTGGTGTTTTAAAAAAGTCCCGATTACTCTTTGTAATATTTTAAGTAATAATAAAAAAAATAAAGAAAAAAAAGAAAGAAAAAGAAAGAACGCCCCCCCCTCCCGCCCCATCTGTCAATGGTGTACCACTTTAAATCTGGTCACCTTATATTAAAGCCCACTGCCTGCCCTGGCCAGTGTGGATCAGTAGTTGGAGCAGTGGCCTGAGAACCTAAGTGTTGCTGGTTTGATTCCAGTCAAGGGCACATACCTGGATTGGGTTGGGGGTGCATGTGGTAGGCAACCAATTGATGTGGCTCTCTCACATGGATGTTTCTCTCTCCTCCCCGCTCCATTCCACTCTGTAAAATCAATGGAAGAAGTATCCTCCAGTGAGGATTAACAACAACAACAAAAACCCCCACTCACTAACTATCCATTTACACCAAGTATTGAAGGCTGTAACGAGGTCGAACTATCGCGATGAAAGCTTGTTGATGGATTTTGTTATTATATTTCAAGGTTTTATAGGTACCTTATTCCAGATCAGACTAGTTGAGTCCTCTTGCAGGTTGGAGGGCTCCTGACCTGTTTACCTTTATCATTACAACTCAGATGGCTAGAGATTCACAGGTCAAACCTGATCCTTTAATTCTTTGAGAATTAATTCTCAGCATTAAAATGCATAGCCTCCATGTCACCTGCCCTGTGTGATGCTTCCTGACATGTGACAGGGATGCTCCCACATCACACACCCTCCCTGGCCAGAGGTTTCCAGGAGTGGAGAGTCTATGCAAAAGATTGGTGCACTATTTATTTTTCCATGACGTGGCTAAAGTTTGGGACATGGGCATGCCAGCTTAAAAATGGGACAAATCTTGGTGGATAGAAGCATATGTCCTTAGGGAGGGTACATGGCAGCTGTCTCCTAGAATACATTCAGGGCCCATACTTTCTACAAGAGTCCCTTCCAATTTTGATATTCTATGAGAACTCTAGAGATGGGTCTGAGACTTGGGCATTTTGTCCTGCCACAGGCCAAGTTTGTCTGAATGCTCAGATGAAAATTCGGGAAGCAAGTTTAACCAGAACCTAGAATTCAGAGTCTGTGGGGAGCCAAGAAAAGTTTGAGGTTGGTGGAGTCACTTACTTTGTATTCATAGAAGTGACGAGGACCTTTTCTGGAACCTGTACTTGGGAGTTAACCATGCTTCCCTAACAAAAATAAATCTGGTCCCTTCTGCCCTTCTTCCTCCCAAGGCCCCAGTCAGGGCACTGCATCTTCTATCCTAAAATGAGCCGAGGTAATTGATTTTCTTAACATTGGGACTGACTTTCTCAGATGGTTTCCTCCTAACCTTTTTGGCTATTTCTAATCCTATTAGCAAGCTCCCATCACAGAACATTAATGTAGTTGTATCTGATTTCATTTTTTTGCCAATACCCTACAAAATGCAGCAGCTTAGTAGTGACTTTTTTGTCATGTGGTTTTAGCAAAATTGAATGCTAATGAGATGTGATTGGGTGGAAAATTATAGCAATAGGGTGCTTGTCATCTATAATTGAGCACAGGCTTAGTTTGGAATAGAGGTACCAGGATTTCTTTTACTTAATAGTGATTTCCAAGGCTCAGAAAGGTACTGTGTATTTACAATTATGCAGAAGATGATTAAGTGGCTTTCACTGGTGGACTGTCAAACAGCTTTGCAAATCATGAGACAGTCAAGGAAAACAGCAGGAAGATTACAGCTGCATTGTCTCATCTGAAACCTCATTTGCTACACTACCCAGCACCACCACCAAAAGAAGTAGAAAGGGATGCAGGATCATAGCAATAATGGTGATCTTCTCTGAAATAAACTTATTAAATGAGACAGATTCTTTATTAACTAGTCAGGAACCAAATGATTAAGCAGCTTTCTTTGCCATTGAATTCCAAGCAGAAATCAATGTACATTATACCACTGCAGCCGCTGAGACTGCAAAAGACCCAAGGACAGTGTAAAGGCTGTGATTTACTGACATATTTCATCACTGTAATGGCCAAGAGATGGAGTGTAGTTTGTTCATGGAGGATAACTTATATCGTGTTTATTTCTGTATGTGTTAGAAAAGCTACTTGCATAGACTCCCCAATTGTGGTATTACTGTTGCAAAATCATGTGTCCACCTGGGAAGCAGTGTCTCGACATTCAGAGCATTTTTAAGAATGAGAAGCTGCTTTATGGAGACTTAATGTATTTTCATTCAACTGTAGATGGGGCTACCCAGTGAGTTTGGCATGGTTTATGACAAATACCATGACCGGGGTTGTTAACCACATTGCTGGGTATTTCTTGTGCCATCACACAGCACTAAAGGGGCAGAGCATGATGCTATTGCATAATTCAAACAACTCAATTGTTCTTGCAAGCAAGCTTTCTCTCACACCAATAGCATTTGCAAATATACAAATTAGACAATACTTCTTTTTTAAAAAAATTACTGATTGATATTTTTAGAGAAACAGATACAGAAACATTGATTTTTTTTTATTCCATTTATGAAACCTTGGCTTATTGCAGGGGTGGGGAACCTGTTTTCTGACAGAGGCCATTTGGATATGTATAACATCATTCACAGGTCATACGAAATTATCAAGTTAAAAATTGGCCTGCTATATTTGGTCAAACATTTAATTAATTCATTCTTAATGCCTTGGCAGGGTAGAACAAATGATTTTGTGGGCCTTATATGGCCCAAGGGCTTACATGCCCCACTCCTCTAACCAACTGAGCCACCTGGCCAGATAATACTTCTTAGTAGCACAGAATATGCAACCATCTTAATGTATATAATAGATATATGGTAATTTGAATGATGATAATTTTAAAATGAGAAAAGCTGAACAATTGAAGGAAAAGTGATTTTACCAGAAAACTTGGCTAATAATGCTGCCTGCTATGAGCATAGAATTTAACTCAGACCTTTCTAGTGATCAAGGCCAAACAGAAAGAATGAACCAGCAACTTCATATTCATTAACTGTTTCAAAAAAATAATGCTACATTCTTTTTCAATTATTTTCCAAGACTAAAATGATAATCATCAAAGACAAAATATAAAATGTATCTTTTATAGTTTCTTTCTACCTAATCCTCCTTTTTGCATTAATAACCCAATTCACCCCTGTGGTGGTGGTAATTCTGGATGGGAAATTAACTACTTAGAATGGAGGGAGGGGGTTAATGATAAAAGTAGGGAAAAGAGAAATGAGCTGCGACAAACACAAAAAAAGGAAAAACAAGGAAGAAAGAGAGGAGAGAAATATAAATTAGATATAAAAACATTGACTTGCTCTGCCTTATAAAGAGTTTTATGGAATTTTCACTCAGCCAGCCTTCCTGTGGTTCTGGGTGGTGTCCGTTTTTTCTTTTCATTGTGATTTTGAAATAGTTGTGCCCGGCCACAATTCCAGTGTTTACCTATGCTGCCATCTTGGTTTCTACAACTAGAAAGAGACTGAGACTCAAAGGAGGTGAGAAAGCAAAGTACAGAGGTACAGAGGTGCGCGCGGGGCTCGGGGAGAAGGCTGGCGCTGGAGTACGTGGTTCTTTTTCAATCCAGAGGGAGCCACAAGTTCCCAGCGACTCTGACCTCAAGTTCCAGGTGAGTTTCTGGGGACCCAGACACATACCCGGAGAGGTTGGACTGACTGGCACCGGGAGGAAATCCAAAGCGGGTTTCTCTTGGCATTGCTTGCAGTGATTACCGTGGGACACAGAGACCTGGTGTCTCTTAGCGCAGGGCTGAGAATCAGCCATAGCTGACTCCTTGAGACCCCACCCCTCTCAAGCTGCATGCAGAGGGTTTTGCATATAAAAGGCTGAGTAGCCGCAGGCAAAGGTTAAAATAGCACCTCTTTAGAGGTACAAGAGCCAGCATCACCCAGTGGCCAGAGTGAGGCCATCCTAAATACAACTCCTCAGATCCACAAGGGACACACTTGGGGAAGACGCAGTGAGCACCAAAGCCCCACTGAAATAACTCTTGTCCCATAAGGGTGTCTCCAGCACAGAAGTTCTCCCACTGTAGACACACCTGACACTCATAACTAAGTGGCTTAGAGGTTAATTCCTCTCAGTGATCACCTAACACAGAAAGCCACTCTATCAATCCAGGGAAGCAGCCAAAATGCGGAGACAAAGAAACAGATCACAAATGACAGAAATGGAGGAAAGCAAATGACTGGATATAGAGTTCAAAACCACGGTTATAAGGTTTTTCAAGAATTTTCTAGAGACTGCTGATAAATTTAGCGAGACCCTTGAGGACATGAAAAAGGACCAGCTAGAAATTAAGCACACACTGACTGAAATAAAAGATAATATACAGAGATCCAGCAGCAGACTAGAGGATCACAAGAATCAAGTCAAAGATATGAAATGGGAAGAAGCAAAAAACACCCAATTGGAAAAGCCAAAAGAAAAAAGAATCCAAAAATATGAAGACAGTGTAAGGAGCCTCTGGGACAACTTCAAGCATACCAACATCAGAATTATAGGGGTACCAGAAGAAGAGAGAGAGCAAGACATTGAAAACCTATTTGAAGAAATAATGAGAGGAAACTTCCCCTACCTGGTGAAAGAAATGGACTTCCAAGTCCAGGAAGCACAGAGAATCCCAAACAAAAGGAATCCAAAGAGGACCACACTGAAACACATCATAATTAAAATGCCAAAGGCAAAAGACAAAGAGAGAATCTTAAAAGCAGCAAGAGAAAAGCAGTTAGTTACCTATAAGGGGGAACCCATACGATTATCAACTGATTTCTCAACAGAAACTTTGCAGGCCAGAAGGGAGTGGCAAGAAATATTCAAAGTGATGAATAGCAAGAACCTACAGCCAAAACTACTTTACCCAGCAAAGCTATCATTCAGAATTGAAGGTCAGATAAAGAGCTTCACCGACAAAAAAAAGCTAAAGGAGTTCATTACCACCCAACCAGTATTATATGAAATGCTGAAAGGTATCCTCTGAGAAGAAGAAGAAATAAAGATAAAAATTATGAACAACAAATACATATCTATCAACAAGTGAATCTAAAAATAAAGTGAATAAAAAATCTGATGAACAGAATAAACTGGTGAACAGAAAAGAATCAGAGGCATAGAAAGGGAGTGGACTGACAATTTTCAGGAGGAAAAGGGTGTTGGGGGTGCGGGAAGAGAATGGACAATGATCGTACACCTATGGATGAGGACAGCAGGGTGAGGGGTAAGGACAGAGGGTGGGGTGGGAACTGGGAGGAGGGGAGCTATGGGGAGAAAAAAGAGGAACAACTGTAATAATCTGAACAATAAAGATAAATTTTTAAAAAAAAGAGTTTTATGGGTTACAAACATAAATGGCCATGAGGTCTGGCATGTACCTTAAAATAATATCTGAAACATACGAAGTATAAGAAAACTGAAAGAAGTGACATCTCTGTCAAATGGAGAGTGCATGCCTTGTGTAAAAGCATCAAGTTATTTTTATTAAGTTGATTATATGTACTGTACTGGCAAACATAGCTGTGTCTGTGACTGCCAGGCTTTAATTCCAGACTGAGTCCATAGAGAAATTCTGAGCTCTCAGACTGAAAAATCAGACTGCTGGATTACCTAGGTCCTTCCCTGCAGAGACACCCTCCCAAGAGACATTGAAGGACTGATCTCACATATTTTTTCCCCCATATATTTTATTGATTTTTTTACAGAGAGGAAAGGAGAGAGATAGAGAGAAACATCAATCAGCTGCCTCCTATACACCCCTCACTGGGGATGTGCCTGCAACCAAGATACATGCCCTTGACTGGAATCAAACCTGGGAACCTTCAATCTGCAGGCCAACTGAGCCAAACTGGTTAGGGCTGATTCTCAAAACCTGTGGAAACCTCTCAGTGCCCAGTTTCCTATGATCTAGGAAATATCACCTTCTGAAACAGTTTACTTGGGTAGATAGGAGAGGAGTAATTTTTATTGCTCAAAAGGGAAAAAAATAATGAACTAAGCCAGGGTTGTACTCAAGTCCAGCCTTAGCAATGAGAAATGCATTAGTGTATTCTGTAAGGCAAGCTACTTTATGCCATTTACCTCTGATAGCTCTTTATAGACATCAAATGTACTAAGAGCCACACAAAAAAGGACTCTCATAAGTTCTTTACTATAGATTGGCAATATGAGTGCTCCTCAAAATATGAAGAAAAGTTCCTCTGAAAAGAGAAAATAAACAAGTGGGATTACATCAAACTAAAAAGTTTTTGCACAGCAAAAGAAACCATCAACAGAATGAATACACAATCCACTAAAAGCAAGAAATTATTCACCAACGGTACAGCTGATAAGGAGTTAATATCTAAAATTTATAAAGAACTATCCAGCGGGCGTGGCTCAGTGGTTGAGTGTCACCTATGAAACAGCAGGTCACAGTTTGATTCCCGGTCAGAGTATGTGCCCAGGTTGTGGGTTCCATCCCCACTGTGGGGTGTGTAGGAGGCAGCTGATTGATCAATGATTCCCTCTCATCATGGATGTTTCTACCTCTCTCTCCCTCTCTGAAATCAATTAAAAAATATAAAAATAAATAAAATTTATAAAGAACTTACAAAACTCAACAACAAAATAAATAATTCAATTAAAAAAATGAGCAAAGAACCTAAATAGACACCTTTCCAAAGAGGACTTACAAATGGCCAATAAACATATGAAAAGATGCTCAGTGTCACTAATGATCAGAGAAATGCAAATTAAAACCACAATGAGATATCACCTCACAACTTTCAGAATGGCTCTCATCAATAAATCAACAAACACCAAGTGTTGGAGAGGGTGTAGAGAAAAGGGAACCCTTGGGCACTGTCAGTGGAATGCAGACTGGTGCAACACCATTATGGAAAGCAATATGGAGTAATCTCAAAAAATTAAAAATGGAACTACCTATGACCCAGTGATTCTACTTCTGAGAATATATAAAAAAAAAAACACCCTGAAATTCTAGTTTTAAAGAACATGTGCACCTGTATGTTTGTTGTAGTATTATTTACAATAGTCAAGATTTAAAAGCAGCCCAACTACCATAAGTAGGTGAGTGGATAAAGAAGATGTGGTGCATTTACACAATGGAATACGAAGTAGCCATGAAAACAGAACAGCATGGATGGATCTGGAGATGACTATGCTAAGTGAAATAAAGCCAGTTAGAGAAAGACAAATATCACATGATTTTATTTATATGTGGAATCTGATGAATAAAATAATTACACAAAATAGAAACAGACTCATAGGTACTGAGAACATCCTGACAATTGTCAGAGGAGAGGGGGCGGTGAAGGGTTGGTTGAAAAAGGTGAAAGGATTAAGCAAAGAAAAAAAAACCCCATAGACACAGACAACAGTATGGTGATTACCAGAGGAGTGCAGGGAGGGAGGAGAGAATAAAGGAGGGATTGATGATGGAAGGAGATTTGACTTGGGGAGGTAACCACACAATATAATCTAATCTAATAAAAGAGAAACATGCAAATTGGTGTCACTCCGCTATACCTAAGCCACACCCACCAGCCAATCAGAGCGACTATATGCAAATTAACCCAGCCAAGATGGCGGCAGGCAGCCATGGAGCTGAAGCAAGGAGGAGGCTTGCCCCAGCAATGGAGGAAGCCAAGTTTCCCACCTGCCTTGGCTGGCTGTGGCCTCCGCTCAAGGCAATAAAGTTTCAATTATAAAAGATAAATAAATCCCAGATACCTGCTTCCAGCCAGCCTCACTGAGAGCTTGCGTCACTGGGGGCCTTGGCCAGACTGCAAACAGACATCAGCCCCTGACCAACTCAGGCTGGTCAGGCACCCCAGCGGGAACACCCACCCTGAAGGGCTGTGACGAGTCTGCAAACAGCCATCAGCCCCTCACCCAGGCTGGCCAGGCACTCCAATGGGACCCCTACCCTGATCTGGGACACCCTTCAAGGCAAACCAGCTGGTCCCCACCCATGCACCAGACCTCTATCCTATATAATAAAAGGGTAATGTGCAAATTGACCCTAACAGCAGAACCACTGGGAATGACTGGTCACTATGACACACACTGACTACCAGGGGGCAGATGCTCAATGCAGGAGCTGCCCCCTGGTGGTCAATGCACTCCCACAGGGGAGCTCTCCTCAGCCACAAGCCAGGCTGCTGGCTGCCAGCACAGGAGTGGTGGCTAGAGACTTTCCCACCTCCTCGGCAGTGTTAAGGATGTCCAACTGCAGCTTAGGCCTGCTCCCTTATGGCAAGTGGACATCCCCTGAGGGCTCCTGGGCTGCCAGAGGGATGTCTGACTGCCATCTTAGGTCCTATCCTCTGGGGAGCAGGGCTAGCCAGCAGGTGGACATCCCCTGAGGGGTCCCAGACTGTGAGAAGGCACAGGCAGAGCTGGGTTGAGGGACCCCTCCAGTACACAAATTTTTGTGCACCAGGCCTCTAGTCTTATAAAATAAAAGCCTAATATGCTAAGTGTCTGGTCAACCAGTCTGCCATTCAACCAATCAAAGTGTAATATGCTTATGATATGGTAAGGCCGTTCAATCACTCGCTGTGACATGTACTGACCACCAGGGGGAAGTAAACTGGTTGAGCAGTCACTATGATGTGCATTGGGCTTCTAGTATATGTAGAATGTATTACAGAATTGTATACCTGAAACATATATAATTTTATTAATTAACTAAAGGCCCAGTACATGAATTCATGCACTAGTGGGGTACCCTGGCCTGGCCTGCAGGATCGGACTAAAACTGGCTCTTTGACATCCCCTTATGAGTGCTGGATTGAGAGAGGGTGCAGGCCAGGCAGAGGGACTCCACCAGTGCATGTTTGGGGCCATGGAGAAACACAGGAGTTTGGCCAGCCGGGCAGGGAATGTGGGAGGGTTCCAGGGTGTGTCAAGCCCATCTCACTCAGTCCTGATTGGCTGAACCCCAGCAGCAAGCTAACCTTCCTGTTGGAGCATCTGGCCCCTGGTGGTCAGTGTATGTCATAACGACTGGTCGACCAGTTGACTATCTGCCCCCTGGTGATCAGTGCACACCATAGGGAACAGTTAGTTGAGTGGCCTTAGCATATCATTAGCATTAGCACTTTGATTGGTTGAATGGCCGAACAGTCAGCCTGACACTTAGCATATTAGGCTTTCATTATATAGGATGTCATCCCAGTGAATTCAATATATTCTTTTAAAAAATCAATTTGATTTCTAAGTGCTTTGTATAGTTTACTAAGAGCATCCATATAACTGAAATAAAACAAGTATGATAACATTCTATTAGAATCTTATTATATGCTTGCAATAATGTGGTTAAAAAAGGAATGAGAAACAGCCTACTCGTACAGCTACTCTTTCCTTTTCTTTTTAATGGGTTGCAATTAAGACCAGTAAAGGCTCAGAAAATTAGCACTCTTTCTTTTTAATCAAAAATATTTTCCCTAAAAAGTATAGAATTCTTAATAAATAAAACATGCTACTTTTTATAGTTGTAGCTTCTCCTTTTTTAAAAAAATGATGTAGCCCTGACCAGTGTTGCTCAGTGGATAGAGCATCAGCCTGCGGACTGAAGGGTCTTGGGTTCTATTCCAGTCAAGGGCATGCATGTACCTTGGTTACAGGCACATCCCCAGTAGGGGGTGTGCAGGAGGCAGCTGATCGATGTTTCTCTCTCATCGATGTTTCTAACTCTCCATCCTTCTCCCTTCCTCTCTGTAAAAAATCAATAAAATGTATTTAAAAATAAAAAATAAAATGTTCTGTTATTTAAAAAAATGATGTAGTAGAGGCTGATAGTGTTTTCATCTGAACTCCCCTTAGATAAATAAAACTTTTTATTTTTAGCTGAACATATGGCTATCCAACTTCTTTTGCTAGTCTCTTCAAATGTAATCTCCCCATCTTTTCCAGGAGGGAGGGAGTCAAGCCTGGGTACTTCTTATATCTCTGCCCCTATGGCTCTCCTTCAATGTGCCATGTTACCATGCTCCTCCCATTAAAATGTGTCATATTCACTAATGTCTTATTTTATGATTCAAACTGATTTTTTTTAAGTTGATGAATAGTAATGGACAATGACACAGGAACATTACATCTTCCAAAAAAAGAGAGCTGCAGTTCAATGAGTTCCTTTGATCCTATATGCAAAGGTAACTAATGGTGCATCTTTCAGAAACCACTTAGGCCAAATGCCTTTGGGAAAGAATCACACACAGCTAGCGGATTATTTTGAGACACCTAACCCTAATGTCACTAGGAGTTAGTCTTTACAGAGATACAAAGAACTCAGTTAAATTCCACAGATTATGTAGCGTCTCAATAATTTGAAGCCTAATGTTTTCTTTGATGGCCAGTTTGTCCTGACTCATTGATTGGAGAAAATTAGGTGAGATATAAGAAACAGGAATTGTTATTCCCTTTAGATTGGGGTTGATGATCATGAATAATGAGATGAACTTTCTAGTAAAATGGCCCTGATCCTTTCCCTTCATCTACTTGCTCATTAACTACCTGTACTCTGCGGAAGAAAAAACTTAGTTCCTCCCTATTAACACATTCTGTCATTCAATCTTAATTGCAGACAGAGACTCTTGTAAACTAATGTAACAGAACAAAAGACATCATGAGAAAATTAGTTTTATGAGGAAGAGAAGAATCCATTTTATTTTAGAACAATGAAAATGTATTACAAATGGGGAAACTTCAAACCCTTTGGTTTCACAAATATTCTACTAGTATTTTCATGATAATGGACAGCTGTGCTCTTATAAGAATCAACTAACTTTGGTCAGAGATGGATTTGTTAAAGGTAGAGAACAGAAGAAACAGATTCTCTCTTTCTAAGTGGGCTCATTCAGTGTGGAATTACACTAAATTTTCTCATCCACCCTTAAACTGCCATTGACAGTAATGGAGTTTATCATCATTCATTCCCTGCCACAAAGAGATTGGTATTAAAAGGATCTGTCCCTCATTGTTAAGAACTGCGCAATTTCCCCCCTTCAGGATCTTATGTAAAGATCTTACTGCTTCTATTGATACTAGTTTTCTTCTAGTGGAAAATTTCTTTTCCCCGTAATTTATTTTAAAGCATGTACCACAAAAGGCAACACCTATGGATGACAAGACAGAGAGGCTGCACAGAATTACAGACACGTTTTAATGAAGGTCCCGGGTGTGAATAAAAGCAGGGGACTAAGAGCAAATGTGTGCCCTCGGGGCAACATGGGATTATATACGGTCGCTTAAAACTGAAGCTCAATGAGGTCTCACAGGAATTGCCAAAGCCATCCATTCCCCATGGGTGAAAGAGACGAGCCAAAGCATGCCTTAAGACAGTGCTGACAGAGAGACAAAAGGCTGCTGGGGTTTCAGGTTGCCACTTAGGAAAAGCAATGGAAACGGCAGCCTTTGGTAAGGTTTCCTAAAGCTGTGGAACTTCTATTTTTCACTCCGGATGTTTCCCTGGACCAGGCAACTTGTTAAAGGAACAAAACTTCTGTAGCCTGTATCTTCTTACACCTAGGTTTGGGAGGATTAAATCTCCGAAACCAGGACAGTGGTGGCCACTGAAAGGAGACTGAGAACATAAACATAAACAAGAGGCAGCTGGGCTGAACAACAGTCCAAGGGGTTGGGTATGCACAAGGTCCTTGTGGTTGTCCTGCCTTCCTAACGCCCTGATGTCACTGCAAGCATCATGTCAATTTTAATAAAAACAATTAGGACCGTTCAAAAATGAAAGCTTCACAGAATATTTTACATGACAATTGAAAGATCATTATATCCTTAAGCCCAACAGAAGAGTGAATGGGATATTATTTCTATTATTTTTTAAACGTCTATTTTGCAAAATGTTAAGAATGAAGCATAAATTTGGAAGGGAAAATTGCTTTCTTTGATGGCTTTAATTTCTGACTCTGCATATAAAAAAAAGATTTAAAATTTAAAGGGGCCAAATATATAATGAGTTAAAATTTTTAAAGCTTTATTGGGAGGAAGATATTGATTAGTGCTGCAGTTTCTTCTTTGTACATAACCCAGAAATGGCAGGGCTCGGAATACCATTTCAGATGAACATACCCCAAATATCAAAGAATAGTCGCTGATCATGTAAATGTACTTTTTAGGGGGAGAAACACGCAATTCTGGATTTATTAATCCTAGGAGAAGAGCAAAAAAAGCCATTATGAGAAGACAATGAGAAAGTGATAGCAAGATAGTGAGAGGGAGGAAGAAAGAGAAAAAATGGTATGGAAAAACATTGAAACTCAACCACCGAATTACTAGGTATCAAATGAACCAATATTGTGACTAGATTTATCATAAGACAAAAAAAAAAGTGCCTCTACAGTAATTCTTATCGTAGTCTTCTAGCACTAGTTTTTGTTTGTTTGTTTACTTGGCACTCTTTTAAGCTACTAGTTGTTATATACTATAATAAAACCATTCTGGAGGACATTTTAGAATATCTAACAAAAAACCTTAAAACCCAACAAGTTTAATTCATTATTAGGACTTTTTTCCCCTAAAGAAATATACATACCATGTAAGCATATAAAATGAATAAGTGGAAATGATCTAAAGTTCTGATCATAGGAAATTGGTTAAGCAAACTATAACATATCTACAGGGTTGAATGAATACTCTTTAGCCATTTAATGTAAGTTATAGAAGATTATATAATCACATGGGAATAGCCATAATAAATTGAATAAGTGGTATAGCTATTCCATAGCACGAGAGTTCCATGAAAAGCATACAGGGTCTTGAAATTGTAGAGTAATGCACTGGAAGGAAAAAATACAACTGTGCTAAAAGAAGCCTGAAACTATTGATTTGTGCTTCACGGATTTCTAGCAGGTCACTTGCTCAAAGGAGACTGGGGGAATAAAAATGTGTTAGATTTTGATTTGCTCATTTATTATTCAACTGCTTATTCATCTCTTAATTCAGCCATTATTTCTCAAATGCCTACCACATGCTTAACACTGGGGTAGGTACTGGAGTCTGACTTCAGAGAGATGAGGCATTTGCATGGGCATGCCTTGAACAAGAATCTCTGTTACCTCGTAGGCATGGGAAGTCACTGGTGAATTTTGAGCAGGAAAATGATAACGTTAGATTTTAACATTGGAGCATTTCGGCAGCAGTGGGAAGGTGGAGCACAAGAGGACAGTGCTGAAGTTGTAGTGTGGTGATTACTCCTTAGGGTAGTCCAGTGAGAGCCAGGAGAATCTGAACCAAGACAGTGGCCCCAAAAATGGACACAAGGAGAACTGAAATTGAATATGAAGGCTGAGTTTGCAAAGAAGGAGCAGAAGAAACAGACATAATTTTGAATAAGTCCCAGGTTTGTGTTTGGGTAGAGAAAAGTGATGTTCAGCAAAAAATAAAAAATAAGGTTGGATAGCACTCTATGGCTCTTTATACATTTTCAGTGTGCTAAGACATATGAATATATTCATATGCCCTAATGACAAAACTTATATTTAATAAGTGCTGTCATAAGGGTTTTATCAATACTAATGAGCTGGTTCCAATCCTCTGCCGTGAACACTTTTTGGTGTTCACTATACTGTCAATGGTTTCCTTTAGTAAAGTGACACATTTCAAGTTTGAAAGATATTAAAGTTTGAAATTCTGATATCTTTCAAACTTCAAATGTTGCACCCAGTAAACTTAGTTTTTTAAAAGCAACATCATAAATAATTCGGACTTACACAAAATACAAAAATAGTTTCAACTTCTGGAATTTCTGAAGGAACTGCAAAAGTTGATAATAAAAATTAAAATTTATGAAGCACTAACAATGTGCCCAGCTCTGGGCTAAGAATTTTGTACATACTACATAATTTGCTTATCTCAGCAACACTATTAGGTAGGCATCTTCACTGTGATAAAATGAAGCTCTGAGAGATTGTCACTTGCCCAAAATTATACAACTATCAAGTGGCATAGCCAGGATTCAAACCAAGGTTATCAATCTTTTTACTGTATGCTCTGAACCATGTCATTACTTTTTGAAAATTCAGACTTCTTAGAAACATCTCTCTAAAAACATTGCCGATGAGCTTTGGAGATCCGAGTGGCAGTACAGTCTGATGGAAAGATCACTGAACTGAGGGATTAGAGGCTAAACTCCTAGTTTGGGCCACAAACTTAAAGTATGATCTTAACCAAGTTACTCAACAGCTCTAGGTTTCGTTTTCTTCATTTGAAAAAATAAGCAAATTGAATTAGAAGTCACTTCCAAGATATTACTTATATTTGTTCCATCAGAAAGTTAAAATTTATTTCTTCATTTATATGGAATATAGTTTCATAGCATTAAATAGCTCTATATACAAACGGAATTTGCTGATTTCAGACATGGAAATGCCATGCTCTTTGGGCACAGGAAGTAAATGTATCTTTGTGAATTGGTCAACTCACATTGCATACTTAGATGTACCCTCAGCCTTCTCAGAATCCCTTGTTTGGTTTATTATTGTGTCATCTTAAAGTGAGATTTTAGGTTAAAATAAAGCAGGGGACTGTGATAAATTGCTCCCTGGTCAGAGCTAAACATGGTCTCACCCTTATCAAAATGATTTAAAGTGATCTGTTGTACTAGGTATGACCTGACTTCATTAACTATTTCTAATTAATCTATCTAATCTAATAAAAGCATAATATTGAAATTGACCATTTCTTTGGGATGCCTAAGCCATGCCCAGCAGCCAATCAGAGTGACTGTATGCAAATTAACCCAGCCAAGATGGAGGCCGGCAGTTACGAAGCTGCAAGAGTAAACAGGCAGCTTCCATTGCAGCAGGAGTAAAACTGTTTGCCGGCTGGGCTTCTCCCGGCTCCAGGCAACAATATATTTGCAATATTGTCTCAATTATAGAAGCCTCGAAGCCATGGAGGAACTGCCTGCCTACAGAACATTCTTTCAATTTTAGAAGCCATGAGCTGAAGGAGACAGGAGGCTTCCTTACCTGCCTAGGCCTCAGCTTAAAGGAATAGTGTATCAATTATAGAAGATAAACCCCAGAACCTGCTTCCAGCCAGCCTTGCTGGAACATTGGGTCAATGGGAGCTGTGGGCAGCCTGAAAGCCTGAAAACAGCCCTCAGTCCATCACCTATGCTGGCCACACCCCAATGGGGTGAGGGTTCCCACTGAGGGGCTTGGCCAGCCTGCAAACAGCCATCAGCCCCTCACAAGACTGGCCAGGTACCCCAGTAGGGGCCCCAAACCTGAAGGGACTATGGGCAGCCTAAAAGCCTGAAAACAGCCTTAAGTCCATCACCCATGCTGTCCACACCCCAAAGGGGTGAGGGATCCCACTGGAGGGCTTGGCCAGCCTGCAAACAGCCATCAACCCCTCACAAGACTGGCCAGGTATCCCAGTAGGGGCCCAAAACCTGAAGGGACTGTGGGCAGCCTGAAAGCCTGAAAACGGCCCTCAGACCTGCACCCAGGCTGGCCACACCCCAGTGGGGTGAGGGTCCACACTGGGGGGCTTGGCCAGCCTGCAAACAGCCATCAGCCCCTCACCCAGGCTGACCAGGAATGCCAGCAGGTGGACATCTCCAGAGGGGTCCCAGATTGTGAGAGGGCACAGGCCAGGCTGAGGGACCTCCCGAGTGCACAAATTTTTGTGTACTGGGCCCCTACTTTTAAATAAAGCTATATTTAATCAATTAAGATAATCTTTTTTTTAAGATTATGTACTTCAAACTTAATATGGAATTTTTAATTAAATGATAATTATTGATGAAATTAATTTTTGCTCTTGTTTTATTTCTATATATACTTACTTGGTAAAATAATACCTGTGCATTACATTTTGTTTTGTTTTGTTGTTGTTTGCATTCTATTTTTTTAATTAAATTTATTGGGGTGACATTGGTCAACATGAACATATGGGTTTCACGTGTGCATTTCTATGTTATAAGGTCTGTATATGGCACTGTGTGCCCACCACCCTGAGTCAAATCTTCTCCTGTCACCATATCATCACATTCTTTTTAAACTTTTAATACTTGGTGAAATTAATATTTGGGGAAACTAATAGTCTAATCTAAGCAACAGTCTCTCCCATTTAATGTTTAAAACCCTCTCTAATCTTTTGTATAGTCACCTTACCTAACTCAAATTCCACCTGATATGAGGAAGTAAATACTAAAGAGCATCTCCACTCCACTTCTGGATGGACCCAGTGTTTGGTAGGTCTTTGCTATATAGTGTTAAAACACATTTAGAGTAGTTTCACTGAATATTAATAGTTTTATGATACATATTTTATAAATAACAAAATGATAAAAGTTGTCTTACTTGCACTAATAATGAGTAATGAAGCTGGGGCTTAATCTTAATCCTATTCCAACATACTACGGAGCTCACACTCATAACAAACAAAATATACTACTTTCTGAGTCTTCCCTATTGAAAGCACAGAGACCAAGTACAGTCTGATTTTTATGTGATTATCTTTCACAAACTGAAAGGCAATATTTATGTTCCTCTGAGTTCTCTCTTAACTAGGATGAATATGAACAATTATTTTAGTTGCTTCTAATGCGACATGGTTCTCTCATATCATTTTACTATGTATGTCATTCTCTTAATTGCTTATTCTTCATTGTTTGCAGTTTGCATGGGAGTCAATGTGGCAGTTGTAAGATTATATGAGCTTTGACAACAAGCTCCCTTGGGTTTGTGACCTTCCTGGCTCTGAACCTGACTAGTTCTGTGACCTACTGGGAACTATGTACTTATCAGAGTTGAGTATTAGTTTCCTCATCTGTAAAATGGGGGTAATACAACATAGTGTTACTGTGGAGATTAAACAGACTAATTTTAATCTAAATAGCCTTTGCTAATTTAGTCAGCAGAACACTAAAACAAGGAACAAAAATATGTGTGTGTTTATGTATATCTGAACTATAATAAATAAAAATAAAGTAAAAGTGAGCTCTAACCAGTTTTGTTCAGTGAATAGAGTGCCAGCATGGGGACTGAAGTGTCCCAGGTTCGATTCTGGTCAAGGGCACATAACTTGGTTCCAGGCTCCTCCCTGTCTGGGCCCTGGTCAGGTTGTATACAGGAGGCAACAAATTAATGTGTTTCTCTCACATCCATGTTTCTCTCTGTCTTTTCCTCTCTCCCCTGTTCTCTCTAAAATCAATGGGAAAATATCCTCGGGTGAGGATTGGAAAAAAAAAGAACTTGATAAAATTTGTTAGTTTCCATAGATCTCTAAGATATAAAATACAGAGAGAATATAAAATTAAAATTTTCCCACTGTGTGATTTACATTAGGATTCAATGATTAGTTACAATTAACTTTCTATGCTCGTCCCCCTTTGATCACTTATGCATATGCTTTGCTGGAATTGGATTGTTATCCAAGCATGGCAAATTAAAGTTCCGATTTAACAATTAAAACCATCAGGCTGACGAATGAGACTGTGAGGCTGATTTATTCTGGGTCAGATTCTCACTCCCAGACATAAATGAGACTCTCTTTGTTTTCAAGAGTTGTCTGGCAGTCCAGCTCAGGTGGCACTGATCTCACTGTATGGTTATCACCAGGTATCTCCACTATGGATGATGGTCCTTCATGCATTTAGGAGTGAGCCACTCATATCACTCTGATCTCATTCACCTTCCCAGCCGTTATGATCTGGTTTATCACCTAGATAGTTTTCTATAAGAAGTCTTTAATTGCTCTCTCATTCTTCTCCAAGATAGAGAGGTAGATAGATTTTATAAATTGGTCTTCATAGTTTTTCCTTGGACTAATTACATAAAATAAAACTTCCTAATTACATGAGAGCACTATGCACTTACCTTTGTGTCCGATCAAATTTTCACTTCAACACTTACTTGTGGCTATATACTTTGGTTATATAACTTTGAGTATAACATAACTTAATCACCCTGAGTTTCAGTTTTATCATCTGGGAAGTGAAAAATAGAACATGTATTTTACTAGTTTGCTTTAAAGATTAGTTGTAATTCTTACCCTTTGAGCCAGTGTGGAGGGATCTGAAGGATATTATGCTGAGTGAAATAAGCCAGTCAGAGAAAGACAAATATCACATGGTCTCACTCATATGTGGAATCTAATGAACAAAATAAACTGATAAACAAAATAGATCCAGAGACATAGAAGCATGGAACAGACTGCAGAATCTCGGAGAGAAGGTGGGGTGGGTGGGTGAGTGGTAAGAGATCAATGAAAGAACCTGTTTGCATATATGCATAACCCATGGACACAGACAATAGGGTGATGAAGGCCTGAGGTGGGGAAGGGGGGAGGACTGGCTGGAAGGTATCAATGAGAGAAAAAGGAAATATCTGTAATACTTTCAACAATAAATATTTTAAAAAGTTTAGGGGTAAGTCCACTGGCACCTAACAGACACACAGTAAATGGTAGCTTCCAGGGAAACAGGACTAATCTCTGTTATGGTCCAGGTCTTTTCCTTTACCAGTTATAGCTTTGGGGATATTTAGGATACACAAAGACAGTCAGATCATAGTCACTTGGGACATTTTATTAATTTTATGAAATGTGACACCTCAAGCTCTTTGAGAAGTTCATTATTCATCTCCTGTTCTCATTGTATAGTTATAGGGGTCATTCTCTAGTCAAACTTTATTGGAATCATACATTTTTCATAATATCTATGGAAAACAGAAATAGTACCATAAGCAATTTTTTTAATTTTTATTTTTTTTATTACATAAGGTTTTACAAAGATTGGTACATATATCTCTTTTTTCCCCTGCCCTTCCGCCCGCCTCCCCTACCCAATTTTTAACTATCTCTGATTTCTGGTAACCTAGCTGACATTTTTTAAAATTACAACTTGTTAAACTCTTAAGAGAAAAAGAAACAGAGAATAAGGAAAGATAGCTTAAAAATATTAAACCAGTTTAATAGAACAAACTTATTAAAAATAAAGTATTAAGCATCATGACCTTAAAATATGTTCAGAAAATCCTCCTCCTATTCCTTGTCATGTACATCCTCAGCAGTCAACAGATAAGAGGTCCAATCATTTGGCGAGGAAAATGAGACATATCTGGGGGGAGACCAGCAGCCTGACTCTGTATTTAGTTAATTAGTATCCCTAATGCACATTTCTGTTAGCTTATAGTCTAGTCACCGCCCCTTCCTTAATTATCTGGTCGTGCAAGACCTGTTTACCTAAATACTCCCATTTTACAGAGGCCCTACACCATGAACCATACACAACCCCCAAAAGGGGTTATCAGCACTGGCGCCAGGCCAGGCCTTTAGGTGTGGTCTCACAGTCCCCATCCCAACACACGGGGCTTTCTGCAAAGCCCGTGAAAGGTCCAGAAGTCTGATCCTTATTTGGGGGACAAAGAAACCAAAGGGTATAAAGAGAAAGCTTTCTCCATATTGGCTTGCTCAGGATTTGGAAACAGGCTCCCCTGAGTCACGGTACTGGTACATCTGGAAATAAATGGATTTTTTCTTGTATCTCCGAGTACTCATATTTGTGTATTTTTCAGTTGCCTGGTAAATTCCGTAACAATTAATATGCAGAATTGTAAACAAACATACATGCAAAAAGATGCCATAATTCATTGCCAATATTTCACTGAATGCTTCTCATCCCCCAGATTCCTTGTTCTTTTGTTCCAGAATTGTACATCTCTATTTGTCAGAGGGTCTTAAGTAACTAACCATGAAAATAAACACATTGCCTCTGCCATTATGGAGAGTGAGGAGGTTTGAGGAAAGAGAATGTTAATCTGAGGTTATAAAACCTCTTTTATTTTTTTTTCATAATTGCCAGTGTTTTCAATTCCACAAAAGTTACTCCATGTGATTTCCCAGAAATCTATGAAAGGGAAATTTCTGCAAGGGAATTTTCTAAAGGGTAACTAAAAGCTGCCAAAGAGACACCTAAAGCTAAGAGATTAATATTATCATAATTACTTTGTAAAAAATAAATTAAGAAAGTGCCAAAACAGGCTCTAGCTGACTTTATGTCTTTTTAAAATGTAGCTAACTTGACATCTGCAGCCTGTCTGTAGGGTAATCTGCCTTCCTTTGCTCCCAGGGCTGCCAGAGTTAAGGACTTAAAGTGTCAGCAATTCCTTTATCAGCTCCTACCTTGCAGAGATTACTGACTTTTCAAAATGCAATCATGAATATTCAATGGAGGCTGAAATTGGGCAAATCGAGCCTCAATAGAGTCCTGTACAAATGTGTATGGTTAATGCTTTGAAATCAAGACTTCCTAAATGTTGAATGGGAGAAACTATGGAATTTAGCAAAAGTTAAACAGCACAACCCTAACTTACACCGTTATGATAAAGCTTGAAGAATAAAGAGTGCTTGCTGGTCATCTGGTTGATGGATCTGAATTAAGGTACTGCCTCATCTAATATATTAGTTTTAAAACTTTCCTTGGGCAAGTCACTTAATCTCCCCAAGCCTGCTTTCTCCTGTCTAAAAGGGAATGAGGTTTCTTACACTTATAAATTATTGGACTGGCAACTTAACCTCTCAGAAATCTGGTTTCTTAATCTGTGAAATGGAAACTGGATTCTTGTCTTACTCATCACTTCAGAAATGTGGTAATAGTGGTGTATTTAGTCCACTTTGAGCAAAGGTTCTGACCCATTTGCTTACACCTGAGCTCAGGTAGTTTGCCTTAACAATACCCCAGGGGTTTCTTCATTTGGTTCCATACTGGCAAGAAGCAGGACTAACTCCACATCAAGAACTAAACCATTCACTAATCATAAACATGAGCAGGGAGATACCTAATACAGCACAGTGGCAGCAGGTCATAAGTAAATTATTTATCCAGGGCTTCCAGTCAGTAAATGTCTCTGCCTCATCCATAAAAATGTATATTTGTACACACAAGAACTCTTGAGAAAAGAGTTTATTCTCTGAGGAAATGGTGTCTATTTTATTAAAAACTAGAGGCCTGGTGCACAAATTCATGAAGGGAGGGTGGGCTGGGGAGGGAGGGAGTTGGCTTGCTGGCTCTGATCTAGTTGTATAGATGTGCTGAGGTAGCAAGCAAAGACCACCGACAGAGCGCCCTCAAACGGCCTGAACACCAGCTATGCTCTGAGGTGAGGGGCCACGGGAGGTTGGCTATGGGGAGCACACTGATCACCAGGGCGCAGCTCCTGCACTGAGCATCTGCTCCCTGGTGGTCAGTGCACGTCATAGTGACTGATCTACCAATCTTTCTGGTCCTTCCAGTTTTTTGGTTGTAATGGTCGCTTAGGAATACACACACACACACACACACACACACACACACACAGATTATTTAAGCATGATGTGGTTCTTACTATCGTCTAATGATTATCTGGTACAGCCAGGAGCTGTGAAGCTGATGTAGCTACTTAAGTCCCAACCTAGATCATCTTTTCTCTCCACTTTCTTTTGTGCTATCACATTCCATGCCTGGCTGCTGAGTCTTAATAGCAAGTCTGATTTTCTTCTATTCAGCACTCAGTCTCTGAAACTGCAGCTGTTCAAAGTTCAGCCACCTAGGCTTGTGAGCTTTTCCTTGGCTACAACTAAGTGAAGTTCCCATTAGCTACTGCAAAAATGTATAAACTTAAGGACTGCAAATATGGCCTTGTGAGATATTTATGGGGACTCACTTTGCCTACTATGGGGAAGATTGCTTTTATACACATTTCTGGTTTTAGGAAGGGGAAAGAAATATATTTCAGGTAAATGCTTCCTGGAGGGATGGTCCCATTACTTAAATATCTTGTGCCCAAGGCAGCACAGGTTAAGGTAAAAGCTCTCCACTTGGGATATAAGGTTTTACCTGATTCTGGGTTACAAATGGGCTTTTTAAATAATGAAGCAGCGCACACAATTGTTAGAAAAATCACCCTGAAATGTAGGAGCTCTATTTCTTACCGAAGCAAGAACAAACTGGAGATGACGTGGCAGAACCCTGGAGTTCATACCGCCTCCTCTCGGCTCTCTACGCACACTCTCCATTTCTATTCTTCCCACCTTGTATCTGTATCTTGTTCGCTGGCTGTTTCCCCAACCAGACTGAACTGCTTGGGGGCATGATGGTGTTCTACTTATCATTTATGTTTGGTGCTTAGCATGGGAAATGTTCACATGCTAACTGTTCATTGATTGGATATAACACTGATTCTAACATCCGCAGAAGGTGTGAATGATTGCTGACCCTAATGCATATTTTGTTTTTTTTTATTTTTAAAAAATTCAGTTATTGATATATACTTGTATCTCACACTGACACCTCCTTTCTGAAATATAGTACAAAAATATATATTGTACTTGAGATTTTACTGCATATGATTTTCAAACATGCCACAGTAGTAAATATACTCTGGAATGCAAACCCAGCAATTAAGTTGGGCATGCTGCAAAGCTGGCAATGTCTTTGAAAATATCTTTTGTAGAAAGTAGGCTTATCTTAGATGTTTCCCCTTCTGATTTCCATTACATTCAGACAGACTCCATAAATGGTAACTTTTTCTCCACTATGAGTGCTTTGTGTATTTTTCCTAAGACAAGTCATTACTAGCCAACTAATGAGCTATTCTTTACATAACATTTATATGGAAGCAGCAGAAAGTATGTCTTAGTAAGATTCACTGCAGGATATATGACCCTAAAAAAGCGATCTGATGTAATTTAGAGGGAAGTAGCCTTGGTAAGGAATAAGTGTAATAGGTGTAATATGTTTTCATAAAGAAGCTCTGGTTTGTGATGTGGAGAACTGATATCTACCATTGGACCTGCCCATGGTGCCCTGGCCTGTCACCCACCGTACAGGTGTCCTAAGTGTACAAGAACAAGCACATGTGCCTTCGGAGTTGTGATCCACCATGTGAATGAGAAGGCAGAGTCCTTAAGTCATTAACTGCTGCATTAGATCTGCAGATGTTACAGTCTAACACACACAGTACAGGCTTGCATGACACATGGCAGTGGTGTCTGGAGGAACCTGCTCATCTATCAGGGAAGTATTACATAATTGATTAAAATAACCTTAGGGAGCCAGCACAGCATTCTGTTTTTGCCAGTGGCTGAGCCAGAGGTGGGGATGCATTTTGAAAACAGAAATCTGGTTCAGCTTGAATTAATTATCAAATATTCATTTGAATACTTATTGTATCCGTCACTGTCAAATCTCAGCGTGCATGTAAATTAGTTGGCATCTTTCTTGCAATGCAAATTTATAAACTTCACTCCCAGAAATTCTGATTTGATATTAACACCTAGGAATTAACTTGGTGTGGCCTGGGAGTCTGAGATGGTTTTAGAGGTGGGATCTTTGGGAGATGATTAGGTCATGGCAATGGAGGTCTCATGAAAGAAATTAGTGCCCTTTTTAAGTAAACTGCAGAGAGCTCCCTCACCACTCCCTCCAGGTGAGGACACAGCTGAGAGACAACTAGGAAGTGTGTTCTTACCACACACCAACTGCTGTTGACTATCGTGCTTAACTTTACAGAATCAGTGTCATAGAAATTATAGCTATTAAGTGAAGACAGGCAAATGAGCAGGCAGTTAAACCAGAACAGATGAATGGAGAAAACTGTGGTACATCTACACAATGGAATACTATGCTGCTGTAAAAAAGAAGGAATTTTTACCATTTGCAACAGTATGGATGGAACTGGAGAGCATTGGGCTAAGTGAAATTGTTGCAGAAAGACCAAAAAACTAAGCGACGCTTTGAAGAGGTGGAGAAATCACAGTTTTAATAACAGGCGTGGTCTCTGGGGTTGTCCTAAATCCCAAATCCAGAGCGCCAGTAACATGCAAGAACCTTGCTTTATAACTGCCCCTCGAGTTCACTGATTTGCAAATATACTCCCTCCCCCCAAGGCCCTGAAGGGAGAATTCATTTTATCTACCCTTCCCCCAGGTATGCTTAGGTTCAGGGCTCAAAACAAAGCCCC
>PVJC01021430.1:0-28229 GCA_004026665.1 Murina feae
AAAGCAGCAAGAGAAAAACAGTTAATCACCTACAAGGGAGTACCCATACGACTATCAGCTGATTTCTCAACAGAAACCATGCAGGCCAGAAGGGAGTGGCAAGAAATATTCAAAGTGATGAATAGCAAGAACCTACAACCAAGATTACTCTATCCAGCAAAGCTATCATGTAAAATTGATGGTAAGATAAAGAGCTTCATAGATAAGAAAAAACTAAAGGAGTTCATCACCACCAACCCAGGATTATTTGAAATGTTGAAGGACATTCTTTGAGAAGAGGAAGAAGAAGAAACAGGTAAAGGTAAAAACTATGAACAACAAAGGGACAACAAATACCTATCAACCAGGGAATATAACAATTAAGTCAATAGAAATATCTGATGAACATAATAAACTGGTGAATAGAATAGAAGTAAGGGCATAGAAAGGGAATGGACTGACAATTCTCAGGGGGAAGGGAGCATGAGGGGTATGGGAAGAGACTGGACAAAAATCTTACATCTATGGACGAAGACAGTGGTGGGGGTAAGGGCACAGGGTGGAGGGGGAAACCAGGTGGAGGGGAGCTATGGGATTTAAAAAAAAAAAGGAACATCTGTAATAATCTGAACAATAAAGATTTATTTAAATAAATAAATAAATAAACAATGGGTGCATAGCTCTGATTTTTCAGAGCAACCAAGGTTGGTTGAAAACAATCAGTTTCCAGTATCAAAACAATCAGTTTCCAGGAACATATCACCTCACATCTGCCAGAATGGCTACCATCAGTAAATCAAAAAACAAGTGCTGGAGAGGAGGTAGAGAAAAAGGAACCCTAGTGCATTGTTGGTGGGAATGTATACTGGTGTGCAGCCACTGTGGAAAACAGTATGGAGTTTCCTCAAAAAAATTAAAAATAAAACTGCCTTTTTGACCCAGTGGTCCCACTTCTGGGAATATATCCTAAGAATATATATCAGAAAAAAATATATGCACCCCTCTGTTCATAGCAGAGCTATTTACAATAGATAAAATCTGGAAACAGCCCAAGCGCCCACTGATAGATGAGTGGATAAAAAAGCTGTGGTACATTTACACAATGGAATTCTATGTGGTTATAAAAAGGAACTCAGGTTTTGTGACAGCATGGATGGACCTGGAGATTATAATGCTAAGTGAAATAAAAAAGTCAGATAAAGACAAAAACCATATGATCTCACTTACATGTGGAATCTAATGAACAAAACTGAATCAGAGTCATGGATACATGGTACAGTCTGACAAATGTATGAGGGGAAGTAAGTGGGGCAGATACGATGAAAGGCGAAGAAAATAGTCAAAGAACATATATACATAGCCCATGAACACAGACAAAAATGTGGTTAGGGTCAGAGGGAGGAAAGGGCAGGGTCTAGGTATAGGGAGCAAAGGGGGAATGGGAGACATCGGTAATAATGTCAACCATAAAAATAAAAAAATTACAAAAAAAACCACTACACAATAAAATGGAATTTTTGTATGACCCAGTGATTCCACTTATGGATAAATATCTGAAGAAATCCAAAACACTAATTTAAAAAGATATGTGCACTTCTATGTTTATTGCAGCATTATTTACAATAGCCAAGATATGGAAGCAACCCAAGCACTCATCAATAGATGATTGGATAAAAAAGATGTGGTATATATATGTCCAATGGAGTATCACTTGGCCATAAAAAAAAGACTGAAATCTTACCATTTGTGACAGCATGGATGGACCTAGAGGGTATTGTGCTAAGTGAAATAAGTCAGACAGAACAAGACAAATACTATATGATTTCATTTATATGTGGAATCTAAAGAACAAAGTGAACAAATAAATAAACAGAAACAGACTGATAAATACAGAGAACTAAGGTTTTGCCAGGGTGGGGGGGCAGATAGGTGGCTGTTGTAGGGCTGAGTAAAAATGGTGAAGGGATGAAGAAATACAATTTGATAGTTACTAAACAGTCACATGGATGTAAGCAAAACAATTCTGAGATAAAGGTATGCATTATTTTATATATATACTAGAGGCCCAGTGCACAAAATTCATATTGGGGGGGGGGGTCCCTCAGCATGGCCAGTGCCCTCTCGCAGTCCAGGATCCCTTGGGAGATGTCTACCGGTAGTCAGATATCCCTCTCACAGTCTGGGACCCCTCTCTCCTTACTGCCCTCCTGCAGCAGAGGTGGGAAAGGCTACTGCCACTGCACTTGCCAGCCGTGAGCCCAGCTTCTGGCTAAATGGTGCTCCTGGGTTGAACATCTGCCCCTGCTGGTTAGTGCGTGTCATAGCAACCAGTCATTCCACCATTTGGTCAATTTGCATATTAGGGTTTTATTATATAGGATATATATTTTTCCTAGTTATGTTGGGTGAACTAATGCTAAATATAAAATGAGAATCACATCAACCAAGGGTAGTTATAAATAATGGGTGGTGTGGAAAAACTACAAGTAAGTTACAAAGTAGATAATCCATAGCTAAATAATTGAGAGGACCGGACATCAGGTGTTTTGGGAATGAATAAAAAATAAAAAATAACTTTTAAGAAGTTAGTAGAAAAAATGTTTCATACTTGCACTAAACTATATAGGATGGGATAAAAGTAAGTTTACATTTGTTCATATGGAAAATAATACAATAAATAATAATACAAGAATAAACTGTGTTTTGCATACTCACAACTATAAACCTATTTTTGCCAAGCTCCATATTCCTCAACTAATTCTGCAATTAAAAAAATTCAGTGATGATTTAAAATAAACTCACATTTTAACTCCATCTTGGAAGGAATTTTATAGGTGTGAAATACTCACCTAAAAGTGCATTTTTCCCATGATCATCTGGTAGAAATCGTTTGTCTACAGCACATACTAGGATGTGTTCGGGAAGATTGGGAGACTTTGCCCCTACCAGAAGGAATCCTGCTGGGATATCGATTTGTTCCATACACAGAGATACCAAACGCAAATCCTTTCCCGCTTGACAAAAACCTAAAAACCAGAAAAAAGACACAGAAATGTTTAGGGAGGTAAAAATGCTTTGTAATCAATCTGGAGGGTAAAGTTTACCTGTGGGAATCACTATTAAGAACTTAATGTAAAATCTGTGTACTCCCATGAGAAGACAAATCTATTATACGTGCCCCTCGGAATAGAGATGGAAAGACACTAGGAGGTATTCTGACTGGTGCAGCCAACACTAACTACTCTCATACTTTTTTCCATAAGGATATTATAAAGACACAGCAAACTTTGAAAAAAAGTATGTAATTTTTATGTGCACACAATATAATATTTTAACTTTAAATGCAAATTCACTTTTACAAAGGAACAATCAAAGAACAGAGATGCTCTCCATTTCACAAACAGGAGAGAGACTGAAGCTCCAAGTTTCGTGACTCATAAACGAATAGGCCAGGACTAGAACTCAGAACTGTTAGGTTATTTTCACTAGTTATGACATGAAATGACAAGATATGACAAGATAACACATTACAGTAATTCATCAGTTCATATAGCAGTTCATATAACAGTTCATTAAAAATCATTTGCAATTGATGTTGTACTAGGCCTGTGGATACAGATATCTTCTTCCAAGAACTTATATTATAGCCCTAGCTGGTTTGGCTCAGTGGATAAAGCGCCGCCTGCAGACTGAAGGGTCTCAGGTTCGATTCCCGTCAAGGGCATGTATCTTGGTTGCAGGCTCCTCCCCAGCCTGGGCCCTAATTAGGGCACGTGCAGGAAGCAACCAATTGATGTGTTTATCTCACATTAATATTTCTGCCTTTTCCTCTCTCTTCCACTCTCTCTAAAAATTAATAGAAAAATATCCTCTGGTGAGGATTAAAAAAAAGAACTCATATTATAGTTAATTGGATGACTGTATAAGGAAATGATAATCACAAAGTAGTATTAAAGAGGACTGATATTTTTTTGCTACAGATCACTGATGTGCAAGTCTTCAGGGACATGATTCTCCCTGCACTCTAATCATGTAATTCCCCTGGAGAGTTGTGACATTCCAGATTGATCTGGAGCTGGCACCTGACCCAAGCTAGGCCACTGTAACATCCCATGTTTCTGGCCATACTTAGTCCAGGGATGGGCCCTTGACATACACCAGGCCAATCAAAGCATTTTCCTTAAGAATTCTGAACATGGAGCCAGAGAGAGCCTGGCTTGGTTAGCCCTGTGAGAGAAGTCTGTCAGCAAAGATAGGAGGGATGTGGTGGTGGTGGGGGGGTGTTCTGGCAGAGTTTGGATCCCTGAAGCTCAGATGTATCTGCCTTTCCCATGGTTTGGTCATGACACCTTTTGCTTTGGAATTCTTCCAATAACCTTTTGATTCTACCTAAGCTAGTCTGAGTTGCATTTCTGTCACTTGCAACCAAATTAGGCTGAATGAAAGTATGGTAAGTGCTATTTGAGGGAGATATGGGAGAGGGAGAATGAACTTTTTACACACAAACCTGAGGTGACCTCTATCATTATTGCCCAATATAAAGTGGAGAACAACCATGCTAAATTCTTCCAGCATCAATTCATATTATGATGTTAACCAAATGCCAACAAACAACTGGATGCCATCAATTAGTATATGAGAATTGAAAAGAATATCCAAATTTAAATGAAGTTGTGGTGCATATAAAGCTACTATATGGTCTGGATCATCAAACCACAAATGCAGACATAATAAAATTGAAAAAAGTCAACAGAAGAAAGACTAAATTGATAAGGACAATGGGGTTTCAATTATCTCAAGCTTGTAGATATCCTTTTAAACATTAAAAAATTTCAAATTTAACTTTTAATGGTTGGCAATTGAGAAAAATAATATCAAAATGTTTTTGTGTGCTCTAGCTGGTTTGGCTCAGTGGATAGAGCACTGGCCTACAGACTGAAGGGTCTCAGGTTGAATTCTGATCAAGGTCACATGCCTGGGTTGAGGGCTTGATCCCCAGTGGGGGTGGGGGGGTGCAGGAGGCAGCCAATCAATGCTCTCTCTTGTCATTGATGTTTCAATCTTCCCCTCTTCCTTCCTCTCTGAATCAATAAAAATATTTTTTTAAAAGTTTTTGTAAATTCTTTTACAATTTTAAATGAATCTGTCTTTTATCATTCACAATATCATCTATATTTGTTTGAAAAATAGTCATTTTTACATTCAGTCATATTAGTTATTCAGATTACAAACATTTTTGGAGGCTAAGAAAAAAATTCTGCACCCCCACTCCCAATAAGGGACAGGACTCACAGTTTATTTTACATTCTGGAAACTGGAAATTGATAATAATGATGATGATTTCATGATATTGATTGCAGCTAAAATTTATGGAGCACTTAACGTAAATCAGGTACAGTGCTAACCACTATTTAAATTATGTTATGTAACCCTCTCAACAACTGTAGGTAGCACTACTATCTCCTTTTCATAGATGGAGAAATTGAAGCTCAAAAAGGCTAAGGAACTTGCCCAAGATTACGTAATGAGTCCAGGAAAGTTTAGTGATATAAGACATGGGAAGTTTACTATGCGGAAACAGATAAAAAGTATACTATTCAACTTAGCTGAAGAAAAACTAAGAACAGTTATAATCCAGAGCTAAAACTATGAGGGGTGAACACAGCCTTTTCCACCAAACTATAATATACTAAATCTGGAGGCATTGTAAAGTCCTAAAAGGAACACTAAATTTTTAATCAAAGGATTTATTAATTTACATATAGACAATAAACCTAGAAACACATTTCTCCTAACAAGTATCACCTTTATTATGATTTGCTCCAAAAAGTAATTATCTCCCCAAATTCAGTGACGATAGGATCACGATTGCCTATTTTTTTAAATAAATTTTGATTGATTTCAGAGAGGAAGGGAGAGGGGGAGATAGAAACATCAATGATGAGAGTGAATCACTGATCGGCTGCCCCCTGTATACTCCACATTGGCGATCAAGACTGCAACCCAGGGATATGCCCTGACCGGGAACTGAACCTTGATCTCCTGGTTCACAGGTTGATGCTTAACTACTGATCCACACCAGCTGGGCACGACTGCCTATTGATGGCAAACATAATGCTTGGGGAGTTGTTTCTGTCACCCAGAGTAATACAGCCATCTACAGTCTTGATTCACTCCATATAAGGAAGAGTGGACTACATAGAACCATAAGCCTGTACCAATTTGTACCAATCTGCGAATTATTACAAGCCTTTTTAGACCTCAAAGCTATATGGAACCTCAAGAGCATCCGTTAAAACATTCCTCAACAGGCAAGGACAGAGGTTGGGGTGGGAAATGGGAGGAGGGGAGCTATGGGGGATAAAAGAGGAACAACTGTAATAATCTGAACAATAAAGATTTAAAAAAATAAAAATAAAAATAAATAAAAAAAAACAATAAAAAAAAAACAAAAAAAAAACAAAAACATTCCCCAACAAATGATTATCAAACCCCCAGGGATTCAATATCTCATGGTTCTATTCCGCCCCCCCCCTCACTGTTAGAGATGTATTAGATTATTAACCTAATAAAGATCAATATTAAAGCTCAATTAAAATCTCAAACAAAATAAAAGAAACCTTACTACTCCCTGTAGGATAATCTTGAATTATCTCTGAACTAATCCCGAAATAAAGATCTAATGTTTCTTTTAGAGGCTCCTGGAGAAAGCATAGGCAGGAAAGATAAGCTATCATTGAGGTGGGAATAAAAATTACAATTTATTTGACAAATATGCCTCTAAATAATTTCATTTTCTGAGAAACAAAGTAAAATATTGTCTAAAACCAAGACTCTTGCAGCAAATTAATTTAAAAAAAATAGTAGAGCGCTCCTTTTTATAAACTTCATCAGCATTTCCTTAAGAAAATAGCCGAGGTTTTCACTTCACAGAACTCAATTTGCATTCTCCAATTTGAAGGTTACAGAGTAATCTAAACGGGGGGAGGGAGCCCTGACCGGTTTGGTTCAGTGGACAGAGCGTGGGCAGGTTTGATTCCAGTCAAGGGCATGTACCATGGTTGCAGGCGCATCCCCATTAGGGGGTGTGCAAGAGGCAGCTTATCGATGTTTCTCTCTCATCAATGTTCCTAACTCTCTATCTCTCTCCTTTCCTCTCTGTAAAAAATCAATAAAAATATTAAAAAAAATAAATAAATGGGGGTAGGGAAAGTTTACTAAAACAGCTGTAAATACAAACTAAATAATCAAGGCAGTATTTGGAGGCCTAAAATTTGGTTGCTCTGCACCCTTTTAGACACTCAACTGCCTCCCAGCAGGGTAGGAAACTACTCTATTCCAATAATTTACATAAGAAATTAGCAACCAAAATTTACATCTGAATAGTAACCCCACAGAAGCCCATCAGGTGTGAAGTATCTGCTTATCTAAATTGCCTCTAAAAATAGCTTCAGCTTCCTTTAAGCCTTAGGTAAATATAGGATTTCCCAAGACAGGGAGGTGGTCCACTGAAGCAAGTCCAGCATTACACTGCTCTATTTTACTGACATTTTTATAAGGAACATTTCAGGGCTCCGAGTAAGAAGATTCTTAGAACTACCTTTGAATGAGTCAAATCGAAAGAGCCATGAACTATAAATTATCAAATCATAAAAGATGCCTTTTGTGTTTAATGACTACGTCACCCTAGGTAAATTAAAGGGAGAAAACAAATAATGGACGTTAATTAATTATAAGAAACCAAAGTAGCTGATGGGATCTAAGCATAGCTAGTATTTTTGACGTTGTCTGAGCATATGAATCTTGTGCTTAGGTGAAATAGTTCTTGTTAGGAAAAAAATGCGTTCTAAGATAACTATCCTCTTTAAAATAACTATTCTCTTTAAAATAACTATTACCCTTCCCTTACGCTTCACAGAATCACTTGCTATCTGCTAGATCATTGGGTTTATATCTTGGTGAGTCATAAACAGCTTTCCATACCTTGTTATGTGTAATATCGATGGAGCCAGATACCTCAAAGGCAGTCTAAAAACACACCTAGGGCCCAGGAAAAAAAAGGGGAACCCTTCCCCCATTTTTGGTATAAAATTTGATATTTCACAAGGATCCCCTGAAGCTTTTACTCTGGTTCTATTTAACTCTTACATAGAACAAGGTTCTTGATGTCAATCCAACAATATTTTAAGCACTATTTCCACTTCTAGCTATTACCTGATAAATATGAGTTGACTCATCAATTAAATAAAAGGCATGAAAATGGATATAAAACAGGTAAGTGGAAACCAAATGCCAGTCACCTCCTACACCTCTATAGGTTTAAAAATCTGTAATACATCAATGAATAAATTGATATGTATGCTAATATATTAAGTCTTGGCAAAAGAAATCAATCATGTGGAAGCCAATACATAAGGAATGATGTGCCAGAAGCAGGCTCAACTCCAAGAGCAACAGTATTCATTTGCTAGAGACCACCTGTGGTGAAGCAGGCTAGATAAGCTACAAGGAAGATTATTCAGGTTTCCAAATCCCCTAGGTAATTTATCAGATAAGAGAGAAGGATGGAGGGAGGGGGAAGAAAAGGAGGGGGAGAGGAAGAGATAGAGATAGAGATAGAGATAGAGATAGAGATAGAGATAGAGATAGAGAGATAGAGATAATCAAGGAGAAAATAAATTTTCCAAACAGTGCAGACTCATTCATCTCGCTTGGCATATTTGAATCTAGTTTATCCAAATTATTTGTACTTCAAGCTTTATGGAGGCACTGTCCTCAAATTTTATCCCCTCCCTATCTTCTCTCCCTTCCACCCCCAAGATTTTCACAATTTAGAATCACAACTGATCCAAATCAGTATGGATATAAAAGTTATACTTTGGCTAATATGGATACAGTAGAACACACATACTAATTAGGGTAGGAAAATCAGAAAACAGCATTGCATCTCACAAAATGGAGAAAATAGGTTATAAGTTAAATTGTGACATCACCAAAACCATGAAGTCCTGAAAATGTTTTATATTAGGACTAGGATTTTCTTTTTTAAAGTGTGGTCGAAGAGGTGGTTGACAAAATACATTTTTCTTTTCTACAGATAACAATATACTGGATGAGTGGAAAAGGTAAATATAAATCATCTGTTATCTCTGTTCTGTTTTGTGAGTAGAAAAGAAAGAAGTAGGAAAAGAAAACACTAAAAAACTTCCTAAAGTAGTACCATTCTTACAGGAAGTACTTGGAGTACTAGCAAACATGACCTGAGTCTGTCATTGTCACATACCATCTCAAAAAGTCATCAACTGCTATGAATCTTAGTCTCTTCATTGATAAGATGGGATGATAATATTTGCCTTTCTTATAACACCTGCTATGAAGTCACAGGAGATAATGTAAGAGCATAATTATTCTTCATTCCTTTCTGTAATTATTGGTTTCTAGCCTTGAGCACAACATCTAATGATTGGAAACTAGTCAGGCAATATTAGAGGGATTAAAGAAAAACAAACAAACAAACAAAAACACTAAAACCCACCATCTGTAGTGCAAGATCCTTCTGGGGCAGGTTTCTGTGAATAGGGAATTGGTGGGCTATTTGAATCAGACATTTCTTCATCATCTTCGTCATCTTCCGTTTCATTAACTGTTAGATTGTTAGAAAAATCCAGGCTTCCATTTTGAGTGTAGCGGTGTACCAAGTCTTTATCCAGATCCTCCACTTTGGGTTTTACATCTGGCAAACAAATAAATCATAGCTAATTAATAAAAAGATGTTGAGGAAAGATAATCAAAGAAAAATTCATAGTTCTGAAAGATGTCTGAAGACAGGTCGACTAGCATTTTTCTAACAATTAACCAGTTTATTTCAGAGGCTCCCAATTTGGAAGGCCTACTTCTTTTTAAAGGAGTCTAGGAATGTATGCGATTGAGAAACTTACCAGCAGGTGAGAATGGATGTTGGTCAGGATCCAAGTAGAGCTGGGAAAAAATTGGCCGCGGTACCACACTACTGCATCTCAGAGAGGCTTCTATGGAATTGTGGAGAGCTTCCTCAAATCGAGCAGATTTCAGTTGCCCAGCATACGAATTCCCCATGGTCTACACCACCATCCCCCACCCCACCAAAAAAAAAAAAGAGAAAAGGGGAAAATTTATATAGTTAGAGGACCACATGTCTGCAGAGTACACATGTAGCTGATATAAACTATATTCAACATATGAACTATATGAACTATACATCTATTTCTTGTTATGACAATTTGTTCAAAGTATCTGTTATCAGGTCACATTGCTTTTCGTTTTTACAGTCCAAACACATTTCAAAAGCCACTTTAAAGGATCTTGTATCTGAGAATCAAGCGGTAATAACGCCTATGTCAAGTTCTCCAACCAGTAAATCAAGACTGACCTGTCAATTGGGAGGCCCAACCTGGTGACAACTGGGCCATACCTCCAACCTTAAAACTGGTGGGCTACTATAACCCTACATCAACTCTATCAATGGTTCAGAGTAAATCTCTATTTCTTTCTCTACTAAGATCTTATTACCCTAGGGGAAAAGATTCTTCTTTGGGGGGAAAAAATGAAAGCTTTAGGATGATATATCTAATTGACTAATTTCTGAAAGCAAGATTTGAGCCTTTTAAACTCAGAGGACTCATTTATGCATTACCAGCATTTATTTGAAAAACACTGTTGTGTCTTTTGCTCCATCTGAATCACAATCTTATTCGAGACTCTTCAGGAGTTTATAATAAGAAGTTCTGAAGTAATGGTCTTTAATTCTCATCACTAATACTTGTATAAAACTTGCTAGTTACAAAAGTTTCCATGTATCAGCAATAATAACTACAATTTTTCATGTGCAATTGGTTACAATTCTCAAAATAAGGTCTAAGGTCCCTGAAATCCTTTTTGAGGTTCATGAGGTCAAAACTCTTTCCAAACTATTACTAAAAGATTATTTGCCTTTTCCACTCTCTTCTCTTGTATGTGTAAATTTTTAGAGGCTGTATGATGTATGACATTGCAACAAATTGAATGCAGATAGACTACTCTTCTCACTAACTTTTAAAAAAAGAAATACGTAGTTATTTTTCATAAAATTTGTTATTTATGTTGATACATACTGAGTTTACTATTTTTTAATTAAAATATTTTATAATTTCTTAGTTTTAATTTCTAATAAATACCTACATAACTAAAACTCAGTTTTTTATAGTATATAAAAGTTCTGAGGCCCCAGTTGGTTTTGCTCAGTGGATAGAGCCTGGGCCCACAGACCAAAGTGTCCTGGGTTTGAGTCCAGTTAAGGGCATTAAAAAACAAACAAACAGTTCTAAGATGAAAAGTTTAATAACTGTTGGGCTAGGCAATATACTAAGCACTTTATAAATATTATTTAATTCTCAGTGTTCTGAAGTATGTATGACATCTTCCCACTTCATAGATTAAAAAACTGAAGCTTGGAGAAGCCAAGTGACTTGCCCACTATTACCCAACTGGTAAGCGTGATGTCTAGCCATGTGATGATAAATCCTGTACTCCTAGAGTACTATATAGGCTCAACTTGCATAAATCTCATTTCAAGAAAGGCAATTTTGAGAATATCTTAGCCCTACTTTTCCGAGAAAAGTGAGATATATATTAAATTTTATCTGGAATTCCAACTCTGATTGACTTCCTAGAGGAAGTCCCTG
This sequence comes from Murina feae, assembly GCA_004026665.1. NCBI lineage: Eukaryota > Metazoa > Chordata > Mammalia > Chiroptera > Vespertilionidae > Murina > Murina feae. The sequence goes on from PVJC01021430.1 coordinate 11,679, forward strand.
GAGGACTGGTTGAGAAGGAAAGTGAGTATGCATCTGGGCTCAGCAGGAGAGCCAAGTTCCAGTGGTGAGGATTCATAGAAGACATACATAATCCCTCAAGAGCATCAGCAATACTCAGATGAAGACAAAGACAAGTAATCATGAAGAGACTTGGTGGAGAGAAAGAAACTGACCAACTTTATTTCAAATGAAAGCATAACTGGGCTTTGTTAAAAAAGGTAACGATAATGTGAAGAATTATAGAACTGACCACAGACTTCTTTAGTGCTTAGTATGAAGTTCTAATCTTTCTCATTGACAATTCAATGCTATTGTTGAACATGTAGTTGTTTTTGCTGTTCTTTATTTTCTTATTTTTTTATTGAATTTGAGGTAACATTGATTAATAAATTTATATAGGTTTCAGGCATACAATTCTATAATACATCAATTGTATATTGTACTGCATGTCTATCATCTCAAGTCGAGCCTCCTTCCATCACCATTTATCCCCATATACACTTGACTCTTCTCTACCCTCCCCCACCCCTCTTTCCCTCTGGTAATCACCATGCTGTTGTCTGTGTGTATGAGTTTTGTTTTTTCTTAATCCCTTCACGTTTTCCACCCAGTTCCACAAACCTTCTCACCTCTGAAAGCTGTCAGTCTGTTCTCTGAGTCTGTTTCTATTTTGCTTGTTCATTTATTTTGTAGTTTTGAAAAATAGACTTCTTATTTAAAAAGATGGTAAGAACAAGTGAATTTGCAAAGTGAACATCCTCTCCACCCTTTTCTGGTTCTTCAGGATTCCAGGGAAAATATAATTCATTCCAGTGCTTGGAATGAGAACCTCTCATTAAGAGTTGGAATTTCTACTACAGCCTTCTAGCATAATATTCCAAACTATTTCCCCCAGTTATGGTACACTTGTACTGACTCAGCTGTACTCCCTCAACAAGTTTCTCTTTTGACCAAATATAAATATTTTCAAGGTACTGCACTTGGGCTATTAGTAAAGGTTAACTTTTAATAACAACTATCTGGAGGAGATAAACAAAATTTTTCAAAAAGTACTGTTAAAAGGATCATCATAGTTAGTGATAAGAAAGAACAAGGAAAACACTAATTTAAAAATTCATGGTCCCTAGCGGGGTAGCTCAGTTTGTTAGAGGATTGTCCTGATATGCCAAGATTGTAGGTTCAATCTGAGGTCAAAGTACATACAAGAATCAACCAATGTATGTGTAAATAAGTGGAACAACAAATCAATGTTTCTCTCTCTCTCTCTCTCTCTCTCTCTCTCTCTCTCTCTCTCTCTCTCTCTCTTTCTCTCTCTCTCTCAATAAAAAAAATCATGTACATGCTAAAAGAACTGCATCTAAGATACTACTTTAGGGTTGCCTGGTTTAACAGCTAGTTAGGCTATGGAGCAGGTAGATGGGCATAGATATATTAAGTAATAATTTACTTTTTAAAAGGTTTCAAATTTTTATTCCCAAGCATTGTCTACTGAAAAGTCCAAGAAACAAAGGGAATTCAATAACAATAAGCACTTCCTAATATCATTCCCATTGAAAAGAATCAAAGTTCCTGGAAGATATGGCCATTTCCAGATTTGGGGCAGGAAAGACAAAAGATGAACCATGAACATCTTGTTTCTGAAAGCAAAGAAGGTGTCCAGGACTAATGGGTCATATCAGAAGACACATGTGTCAACATGAAGTGTTCCCATGGGCCCAACATTAGAGAAACTCAACATAAAAGAAAATAAATGCAATGGACTGAAGCATATTTAAAATGTAAAAACTCACAAATTAATTTCAATACTCAAGGAGAAAAGGAGACCACTCCTTTTGGAAAACAAAGCACCTATTTGAACCCTACAACAAGACAAAAGAAAGAGTGAAGCATTCATTCTGCTCTTCCTGTACTTAAAGTAACCAAATAATCCTGATTATTGAGAAAGAAGTTTTTAAAAAAACGAAAAATCCTTACTATAATAAACGTGGAAAGAATGACAGAATTATAAAATTACCAATTTGCAACCCTTAATGCAAAATTCATTTTAGAAAATGATATTAAGTGATACCATTAGATAAAAAGCTGATGGAGAACTTTATAATGGAGGGATCAGACTGACACCTCCTGAATCCACTGATTAAGCTTAGCACCACTAAAAGTGAGGCAATGAGAGTCTGTGTGCCTCTCCATGGGAGATAATGTGAAACACACACACCATCTAGGAAGTATCCTTGCTGATGGATATAATGATTACAGTCCAACCTGTAGCACTAACTTTCATTTACAGGACTGAGAAACAAGTAAATGAAGCCACAAGGAACAAGCACATTCAGAATGAGGGACAGGTAGACAGAGCAAACCATCTAGTTTCTACAACAAGCCAAGGTTATCTAGTTTGTAAATGATGAACATGGGGTTCAAATTTATACTAAAATGCCCATGTTCTCCTCCCCACCAATAAAACATTATTTGAAATGGAAGATGGTAAAGTCTGTGTGGGGTGTGTGTGTGGAGTGGTTTTGGTTTGAAGGTTTTCTTTAAGGCACAATTTATTGCCTATGTGCCAGACATAGTACTAAAAAGATAACTTTGTATAAGTTGTCAGTTTTCTGTTACCTTTTTCTCTACGGATATTGTCACCCACTTTCCAAACTTTAACAATCACCCACCAAGCCATATAGCATTCATATAAATCCTACTATTGAAGTGGTTAAGTACATAGACTCTGGAGTCAGATGACCTTAATTCAAATTCTGTACCCACCAGCCTGTACCATATTGGGCAATTTGTTTAGTCTCTCATCTGTAAAATGGAGTAATACAACCAATGTCATCGGTTTTTGAGAGACTACATGAGATTTTATACACACAGAAAGTTTTCTGAATCATGCCTTGCACAAAATAAGTGTGCAGAAAATGTTAGAAGAGTAAGTTGTTTATTTTTTTTAAGCATTGTGCTACATTAAGCATAATAAGAAAAGTAAGATACATTCCTTCTGTTGCATGTGCTGGACACTACAGTAGATTCTGGGGCATTGTTCTAGGAACAAATGACCATCAAAAGTTCCAAAAGCTGCTGTTTGGTATTATCACACACTAGGGGCCCAGTGCACAAAATTTTGTGCACTCAGGGGGGTCCCTCAGCCCGGCCTGTGCCCTCTCGCAGTCTGGGACCCCTTGGGGGATGTCCACCTGTTAGCGTACCTGGCCAGCCTGGGTGAGGGGCTGGTGGCCGTTTGCAGGCTGGCCAAGCCTCCCAGTGGGAACCCTCACCCCATGGGGGTGTGGCCAGCCTGGGTGAGGGGCTGAGGGCGGTTTTCAGGCTGCCCACAGCCCCTTCAGGGAGCGAGTCCGTACTAGGGTACCTGGCCAGCCTGGGTGAGGGGCTGATGGCTGTTTGAAGGCTGGCCACATCCCCTTCAGGGATGGGGTCCTTGCTGGGGTACCTGGCCAGCCTGGGTGAGTGGCTGATTGCTGTTTGCAGTGAGGCTGGCTGGAATTTATTTAACTTCTAAAGTTGAAACTTTGTTGCTTTAACCAGAGCCCAGGTCGGGTTGCCTCTGACAACCCAGGAGCCCAGCACTTCCTTGAGCCTAAGGCTGGAAGCAGGTCTCTGGGGTTTATTTATCTTCTATTATTGAAACTTTGTTGCCTTGAGCCGGCTTAGGCAGACAGGAACCTTAGCTTCCTGCATTGCTCAGGGCAAGCCTCCTGCTGGTTCCAGCTCTGTGGCTGCTGGCCACCATCTTGGCTGGGTTAATTTGCATACAGCCACTCTGATTGGCTGGTGGGCATGGCTTGGCTGGTGGGTGTGGCTTAGGTGTCTCAGAGTAATGGTTAATTTGCATCTTATTCTTTTATTAGATTAGATAATTTATTAGGAAATTTTACAATCATATATACAAAACATTACTGTCCTCTATAGCCAGTAGATTCTTAAGACTCTGTGTAAGAAAATTATGTGCTATAGGCATCACTGCTTACATGCCCTTTCTCTTAAAAATATTCACTGATGATGCCCTGGCTGGTATGCTCAATGTTTGAGCACTACCTGTGCACTAAAGGATCGTGGGTTTAATCCCATGATTAAGGCTAATGTGTGAGACAACCAAATGATATTTCTCTTCCACATTGATATTTGTTGTTCTCCCTCTTCCTTCATCTTCACAATCAATTAAAAATATATCCTTGGGTGAGAATATCTAATCTAATAGAAGAGTAATATGCAATTGACCATCACTCCAAGACACCTAAACCACACCCACCAGCTAATCAGAGCACTGTATGCAAATTAACCCAGCCAAGATGGCGGCCGGCAGCCACGGTGCTGGAACAAGCAGGAGGCTTCCATTGCAACTGCCTGCCTAGGCTGGCTGGGCCTCTGCTCAAGCAATAATGTTTCAATTATAGAAGCCACAGAGCTGAAGCAAACAGGAGGCTTCTGTTGCCTGCCTAGGCCTCCGCTCAAGGTAACAAAGTTTCAATTATAGACGATAAATAAACCCCAGAAACCTGATTCCAGCCTGCCTCGCTGGGACCTTGGGTCAATGGGAGCTGTGGGCAGCCTGAAAACAGCCCTCAGCCCCTCACCCAGGCTGGCCACACCCCCATGGGGGGGAGGGTCCCCACTGGGGGACCTTGGCCAGCCTGCAAACAGCCATCAGCCCCTCACCCAGGCTGGCCAGGCACGCCAGCAGGTGGACATCCCCCAAGGGGTCCCAGACTGCGAGAGGGCACAGGCTGGGCTGAGGGACCCCCCCAAGTGCACAAATTTTTGTGCACCAGGGCACTAGTGTGTGTGTGTGTGTGTGTGTGTATACACACATATATGTGTGTATATATGTGTGTGTGTGTGTGTGTGTGTGTATATATATATATTCACAAATGAGAATGTGTGACTATTAGATAAAGAAATCAAACACGGTTCTTGGGAGTTCTTGTAAAATCCATAATCCAAAATTAAACTAACATATATTCACAGTTCTCTTTTGTACTCTTTTCTCATTTCATTTATTCTTTAAATTGATATTTGTCACTCTTAATAGTTGGATCTAGTATTTGTCTGACTCCCCTACTGGACTATGGGTTCTTAAGGGAAAATATTTTGTTAAAATTATGAACCAAATTAAAAAAAATAAACATATTGAGCCCTAACCGGTTTGGCTCGGTGGATGGAGCGTCAGCCTGCGGACTGAAGGGTCCCAGGTTCGATTTCGGTCAAGGGCATGTACCTTGGTTGCGGGCACATCCCCAGTGGGGTGTGTGCAGGAGGCAGCTGATTGATGTTTCTCTCTTATCAATGTTTCTAACTCTCTATCCCTCTCCCTTCCTCTCTTTAAAAAAAAAAAAAAAAAAAAAGCAATAAAATATGTTTAAAAAATAAACATATTGAGCTTTTCTGTGTTTTATCCAATTATACATTAAGTGGATTTGGAGAGATATTATCTCTTCGTAAGCATATTCCAAAATTCACAAAGCTAACCAAGCATTCAAAACAAAAGTTTTATTTTATTTTTATTCACCTTCCTTGCTAAAAATCTTTAGAAAATGCAAGCAGATTAAAATATAAAATTTCCAGTCTCTTTTAATGGTTCTGTACATTTAAATGTGGATGAATCTCTTGACAATTTCTGGAGGCCAAATTATTTTTGGTATTGAAATAAAAATCCAGACCTAATAACTTAATTATATAATTAACCATTTTTACCAATAATATTTATAGAAATGCAATATATCTTCAATTGTTATAGAAATAATTATTGTAATATTCCAACTCAGTTAATAATTATTATTAAAAACTGTCATAATTAAAAGATAAAGTACAGTGTTATATTTCCTCTCTAACAAAGAGATACATGTTACTATTGGAAATCTTTACTTTCTTCCTCCTTGAAATACCAGAAATTCTTCTGTAAAATAAACACATCTCGTCAGGACTCTCTGGAACTAGTATAATTACCAGAGGCAATCCCTGTGTAAGATCAAAGAAGCAAAACAATAACAGGCAACGTGTGACCTCTACCATGTCACAAGAGACCAATTTTTCAACAGGGAGAAGAGTCAATAATCCAGAACAGAAAACGTTAAATAAGGAGAAATGCTTCCAAAGTGTGGTTTACCACATCCATCAAGGCTGTCACATTCGGAGAGTTCCCAGTCTCTATGGTTTCAGACAACAAACTTCTGGGGATTTATCACAACAATCATTAAAATCTGCATAAGACACCAGAGGCAAAAGCCAGTTTCCCAAACGAAGAGAAGAATTTCAAAAGGTACTATAATCATGCTCCACATCTCACTGGGTGCTTTAGAGGTAACACGGAAAGGGCACAGATGACTAAATATTTTTCACATAATATTTATCTAATTTCTCTTATTTACCTATCCCAATTTAATTTTCTTATGAAGTTGTTTGGAAAGTAGGCTATGAACATTAACCAGATAAATATAATTAGTAATACATACTAAAGACTCCTGCAGGTTTTGTTTTAGTAATACAGGGTCACTAAATCTAGAAGCAAGGCTCTGGTCTCCTTTGTGATGTAACTGAATGACTAATAAGAATTATAAGGGTACGAAGAGAGATAAAGGAATTCCCACTCACAGTAATTATAGTAAAATAGAAATACCTTTAAAATCGACTTTTAAAAGCACCACAACTAAAATTGTGCCTTAGAATCAGCAAAATCTGATTGTTTTTCTTAGATACTGCCAAACAGCTGTCCGTCATCTTTCAAAATCAGATGTGAGTTAGAGACTGAACAAGTGTATCTGAATTAGTTAACTTGCTAAATACAAGACAAAAACATCCATTCTGGTAGTTCAGAGAGTAATAAAAGAGGGACTTAGCTTAAAAGAAAAAGCATTGGAAATTCAAAGCAAATTGAACATTCTGTTCTTATATGCCTTCATCTTTCCACACTGTCATCTGCCCCATCTTTCCATCTTCTTATTAACATTGCTAATTGTATTTGTCAGTTTTGCCGCTATTTCAATGCTACTTAAACAGCTGTGGATTTTCTCTAGGCAATTATCAGTCACTACACTTAAGTTTCTAAATTAGTTGTTGAAAGGCACTTTAACTTTGAGAAAGTAGACATTGAACACACTGCATACTAAGCCTTACATTTAAGTGCAGGTTGCTTTAAAATGAGTAATTATCAAAAAGAATAGAAAAAGAAATCACACATACAAGTAATTCACATAGTTTAAATTTATGTCAGTAAGAAAATGCTAAACAAAGCCTACTGTATACTTCTCACCATTTTCTTTTTCTCTCTCTCTAACACATATTGTATAGGCTCTCTCTATGTATATGTACATGTATATAGTGTATAAAATTGGAACAGTTACCAAATTCCTCTAACAGTCTCCTTACTACCTATCAGTGGATAACATCCTTCAAAGATATCCACAATCATTTAAAGTGGTATATTGAGGTCAAGGGCTGTGGAAAGAAAGCTCTTACAACATGCAGAATCCTCCACCCCCCCACCCCCCTTCTTCATTTCCCTTCAAAAAGAAAATTCTTTATTATATTTGCTTTTAAATTATTTATTCTTAATTCTAGCATTTTCTTCTTAAACTACACAACGAGCAAGAAACACATTCAGGGAGAAACACAAGGTTTAAGGTTATTCACTAACTGACACCCACTTCTATGAAATACACCTACATTTAAAAAAATCTTCTACAATTCAGAAACATTACAATTCAAAGATAACTTTTTAGAATTAACAAGTGTTGGTGTTTTTTAAAGGTTTGTAATATCCTGTTTGTGGGTCAGTCAAAATCTTGTTAGAATGATTTTTAAATTAATGTAGGCTCATTCTTTACCCCTTTCTCTCCCCCACTTTCTGCTCCAGGGAAATAAAAGGGTGATATTTCAACAATGTAAAATTCTTCACTGAGAGAAACACATGAAAATGAAAAACATTTTGGAAAGCAAAGTACACTTCAAACCCTAACTGTTCTCTCAGACCTATATTGACTCTTATAGTAGTTGCCAACATTTGGTAAGGATTATCCTTCCATTAGACAAAAGCAAGCATTCCTTAGATAAATCAGGAGTTTTGCCGTGAGACTCATAAAACCTTTTCACAACACAGATTTTCAAGAGAATCCTTTAAGGTTTTAGGAGGCTGCTCCTTTTACTAAGTAACAAAATACACCCCATGGTGTCTCACTGACCCCACTCAGCTGTCCTTTGACCTCTTCAATTGTTGAAGCCTAACTCCAGGGCCCACAGAATTTGCCTCCCATATCAAAAAGGCCAATGTTGCTTCCTCCTAGCACCTGGTGTAACAAAACGCAACAGTTTTCTCTCTTCTATCTCCTCAGCTCCATCTCTGACCACTTTCCAGATGTTCCAGGCCCAAATGTTAAGCCAATACTAGGTTTCAATCTGCGTGGTCGCCATGAGGGAACAACAGGGACCAGGCTGAAGTGGCAATGACCCTCTTGTTCTTGCTGGCCTCAAAAGGATACGACGGGGTCGTAAAAGAGGAAAAGATCTTTGGCCTCTCTTGAAAATGCCAGGCTATTTAAGCACATTGTAACTTCCAAAAGGAGAGAGGCAGTCTTGGATTATGCCCTGTCAGATGAGGGTTAGCTAAAACAGTGCCCCTGAATGCTCAATTTTAAGTTAACTTTTGATTTTCTTTGACATAGAGAGAAAAAGGACAATATCGTCTCTTTTTCTTTTCTAAATTACAAGCCTTCTAAAAATAGAAAAAAAAACCACACTTTCATAAAATTTAACATGGTTGGGTTTTTTTCTCCCCTGCAGGGGATAGTTATTTAGATAATTAATAATAATCTCTTATTCGACAATTTGAGAGAACCAGAATCAGCAAAGGGGAATAAAAAAATGAATTTTATTATCTTAATTTAGATACTTAGGAAGTATAACACAGAGGCTGTTGTAGGGGAAAAAACTTTTCTTTTTTAGTGGAGAGAACGGAGGAGGAGAGAGGAAAGCAGAGAGGGGAGGAAATGGAAGGAGAGTTCATAGAAATATCTGGTTAATCAGTTTAGGTACCAAATAGTGTCGCTTTATTTAAATTATAACTATAACTTCATAAAACAAATTTGGTCTTGAAAAATTTGGGGGTATATAATTGTACAATACCTTGGTTTATTTATTAACATTTTTGAGTCATGTTCATGATTAAGTTGGGATGTCAACACTTCAGGGAGCCTGTTGCCTAGATTTTACTTGTTTAAAGCTTTTTTGCACCTGCAAAAACATAAAAAATAAAAATATATACATAAAGATGAATTATTTAACAAGTGCATTATACTCCAGGACATAATAGTGTAAATATTTACAATTCCACAGAAATGACAATGAGAAATGATTACACAACTCATAACGGGCAAATACAGATATTTCTCCTTCTTAAGATAACACTCCCAAAATAATAATTCATAATTATATATATTCAAAAATAATTTCTGTTGTTCTTAAGATTTCCCCTCACTAACTATAAAATTAATAAACCTGTCAAGTCTGCATTTTGACAGGTGTTACCATAATGCTAAAAGCCCAAAAACCTTTATTCTATTTTTAGGAATAAAACTAGTGGAAGATAATTTTCTTATTCTAAGTTAAATTTTCTCTGTTGCGTCTCAAAATTTACCTCCTCAAAGAACTATAAAAAAACAAACATAGCTAATATTGATTTAAATTATTCTCTATTTTTTTTCTATTTTTAAAAACAAATGCTTTAATAATTTCCAAGAAAAAAACCTGACAGAAGAAAAAGAGCTACTGTTTTCCTCTCTTTTGAGTGGTGTATTCTTAGAAGAAATTAGACTAATTATAATTTTATAATTGGGTGAAAATTACAGTGTACATATTATTCTGTTTTCTAGACAGATTATGGTCAATTTAAACCACTGTATGGTCATAGTCACAAAGCATAAAATGAAATAAAAACTATTTGTCATTGATTTTTATACATAACTTAGAAGTGCTTCTATTTCTTTGTTAGTGTCTAAAGAGAAAACAAAAGATCTTCCTAAGACTGTACTAATTTCAATATGCATATTTATATCACTAAAATATTTAAAGTGACATTAACTTATGTTTAAAAAACGTTTTCATTTTACTCTCCTTTTATGTCAAATTGAAAGAGAGAAAACACCATTTTGGATTTTGAAATAAAAATCTTTATCTTACCTCTCTTACTGTCAGAAGAATGTCTTCAGGCAAAAGAACAAACAAAAATGCAAGACCTAGTAGATTTTCAAACTCATGTATTCCCTACCTACCCACACACAAATAGACATCCTTTTTGTAAGTTCGCAGTTTTGCTACCTACGTCCAAACCCAAGATTACCCCATATGGTCAACAAGGTCAAACTGCATTACTGCCAATGAAACTATATGACTCCACAAGGACCTTAATGATTTTTAAAAAAGGTCAGTAATCCAATTCCAATAGCTTCAGAGTCTAAAATTGCTAATTTTTGGCCACGTGCTGCACACTTCACCTGCTAGTAATGACATTTTAGTATTTTCTTCTAATTACACTCAAAGCTAAGACCTTTGGCCCTGGGCCACAGACCCCTATTCAGGCTGCACACATTCTCTTAAACGACCTGATCCTTTGTTGTCACTCTTACTCTTTCATCTATTATTTACACCCATAGAGAAGGAAGATACTCTACCATTTGTATAGCTTAAAGCTTCTAATCATCTTACTTTCTTTACCTTCCAACCTATGGTCTTTTTTATAGACGAGTGCCAAAAAGTTTGACAAAATCATTTTTTTTCAACCACATTACCACCCCCTCTGATCCCCGCAAGCCCTTCTTCCCTTTTTCTACTCTCTGAGCCGGAGAATGGAAAACAGGAACTTCCTGTTCCTTTGCTCACACAGGCAGGATTTACAAACTGGACTTTGCCAACAAAATTAATTTCTAAATATAGAAAATCTCCACCTTGCTCTGACAGATCAATAACAATTATTATTTTTTCTTTCATCAAAGAGCCCATAAAATTAAAGAGAAGGTTGCTTTAAAGTAACTTAAAATCTGCCCCCAGTCTTCATAAGGCCGGGGCATAAAATTTTCAGAATCCCCCTGCAAAAAATGTCAAAGAAGTTTCAGTATAAACAGTAAAGATGCTAAAAAGTGATTAAAACTTTTCAAACATTTAATATCTACAGTTGCTCACAAGAAAGAAATAGAGGAAGAATAGAAAAAATGAAATATAAACAAAAACTTAAAGATTAATACATGTTTAAATCGTTACATTTTAAAAGACTACTAATTCCCCAAACATCAACACCCTCACATAAGATATTCCGTATCCTTGTAATTTCCCAACACTCTTCCCAGATGGTTTTGGTAATGTCCAGACGCATTTTGCAAATCTAAAGCACACAGAATTGTTTACCATGATGCAGATGTCCCCCTCAGATCACCAGAGCCATCAAAAGACTCTGACTTCCAAGTTGCTCATAAAGTGGCATATAATCCATCTTTGCTCTCTTCCTCTATTGCTCAGCTTACTCTTGATTTCTAACAAACAGTATTTCCTTGTTGTCTGTCCTGTCTGCAGACCCTGAAACCCCTTGTCTTTTCTTATTTTCACCATTTGCTTCAACCAGCAGTTCACTGGAGACTCATCCATCTTGTAATGCCTGAAGTGACAGATGCTCTGAGGAACCACCACACTGCTGAGTGAACAAAAGATAACATCACCTCTAGGAACTCCAGAGAGAAATACAACTGCAACCTCAAGACAGGGGCTGACTTGACAGACACTGGACCATAAACCTCTTCTAAGCGAAAAAGAAAACAATTGCCACACACCAAAAAAAATCTGACACAATCAAAGACAGAAAAGAGTGATTATTTGTGGATTGCCTTTTCACTCTGCGGCTAACTTTTCCCCCCAATGCGTTTATATTGGGGCAATTCACTTGCTAAGAGGCTAGAGAAGTTCTTGGGGGGGGGGGCGGGAGCCTTTCTCAAGTATCTTCTTTGCTTTAGCAATATTCAAAGAGAAATTCACATGTGTGTTTCAGTTAATCTAAGGCTTATGATACAGCGTTCTTCAGCCTGACTTGGCTTGTTTGCGAAAAGCAATATTGGCACTCAGAAATGCTGACTCAATTCTACTGCTGTGAAAGGCAAATTCTACTGCTCTGAAAGGCATATGCATGCTTTGCAAATTAAAAATACATTAGAAATTAAAAAGCAACGTGTGACACAATGTCAACAATATGTGTAGCTCATAAAAAAAGCTCACCATTCATTCCTTAGACAGCCTCCAACTTGGTTTAAAAGGACAGTTAACAAGAGGATTCTGGGAAGGACTACGGATCTCTTTCCTAACAAAGGAAAGGTCATTTTAACATCTCCCAGCAACAAACTAATGACAGGGACGCTGTAGATGCAGAGGCCTCTGCTTGATGCTATCTAGTGTTCTTTTGTTTTTTAAGCATCTTATTTAAAGTCTTCATTCAACATTAGGAAAATATAAACTCTAACATTTAATTTTAATTTCAAGTGTAACATTTAGATAAATATGGCGAAGGAAAATTTCTGAAGAACAGAAAAACAAAAACTGGTTTGGAAGGCAATTTAGAATACTGTGTGATCAATGTCAGTTATGGAGATTAACAACCCGTTTTCCAAAGGATATCAGGCACCACAGAGGAAAATCTCCGATGCAGCTAAATGTTATCATTTTCAAACAGGGTAAGTAATACAAATATCTGTTAAATATAAAATAAAGAGCCAAACGCTTAGAAAAAGTTCTGTTAATTATATTTCTAACAAAATAGTAAGGATTTACAATAACATTTCTTAAAACAAATACTTAATACTCTTGCACAAAAAGCCTTAAGTTATAATTCTTTTGGAGTCATTAGTGACTCCTTCCATCCCGATTTTACTAAAAATTGTTTTAAAAAGTATTTTATCTGTTGTGCTTGAATTACTTGTGGAGTAAAAGAAAAATTTTCAACTTGATAAGTCAACATATCTCTTTTTAAACATTTTTAAAAATGTCTCCCTTATTTCCTTACACACTTTAGTGTATCTGAATAAATAAGACGGTACAGATATTTCCCAATCTAAAATTTTTTTGGTTTTTATTTTATGCTGGCAAGACAGAAAGCATACAAAATAATTAAATAAATATGTACAACTAAATAACTCAATGGGGAAAAGATTAAATAATTACAGACTGTTTATCAATATATGAAGGTCTTGTTCTAATATGGACTTGATCTTTAGACAACATTAACTCACTGACCCTAAGTAACCCACAAAACTCCTATCCAAAAGTACCACATCCTTCAACACTCTCAAACTAATAGCAAGAAAGAGTGGTGTCTTTGGAATGACAGTTACATTACAGAAGGCTCAAGAAAGACCCAATTAAATGACCTACTTTGAAACATAGGATCAATACGCATGCAGGAAAAGTACACCCCAATAGAGAGCTCTTATTGCCTGATTGATTAAAAACAAAACAAAACTTTTTCTTTTTAAGGGTTCCTTCCAGATCACAGTCAGTGCCAGAAATCCACACAGGAAAAAAATCCATCAAAATGAAACCCTAAAAGGGTTTACCCTTCACCATCCTATTTGCACTTCAAAAACCTCTAAGTCCTTCAGTTAAACCCCAGGGCTGAACCATTTCAATAATAAGAGAGGTGGCCAGCGGTGATTTATCTCCCATTTGGCCTCTGGACAGAGCTGTAATGTCTATGAAGCTTCCCTTCACTGACTCGAACCCTCCCCCAAGTCTCAACCTTCATTTGTGCAGCTTTAGATCTGCAATACCTTATAAACAACTCATATGCCCCTTCCAATCAGATGCAAGAACAATCTGTAACTCAAGATTTGGGTACATTTTCTTGGCAATGCCTTCACTGCTGAGTAATCAGAGCGTTGAAAATACCAGGTTACATTTCAGGTTCTCTTTAATGCAAGTTGAAGAAGAAAAGAAACTTTCTTTACTTTAGATTCTTTCTTCTCACATTTTAACTGTCAGAACTTCTTCAATGTTCTCCAATTTATACCTTGATATCCTTTACATTTTGGGCCACATCAGGCAACTTCCCACAGTGGTGTTCATCTAAGTTTAAATCCTTGCATTGTAAAATATCTTAACAAATCCAAAAAATGAAGATTTCACAGGTCACAGACTCCTGGGTCAAAAAGACCTTAAAAACAGATATCAGACCACTGTGACTCAACTGATTTATTATACCCTTGTTATCAAATGTGTACTATAACTGTCATCACACACACTCACACAGTTTTCCTCTCGTAAAATAAACACCAAACAATGTCAAGTTATTTAAACTGAAATATAGCTCCCAGAAGTTATCAAATGTGACACATGGCAAACGTAATTATTCCTTAAAAAATGAAAGGATATTTTGTCACCAGGCATGAATTTCAAAATTATGTTCATATACTTCCTAGTGTACAAAGACAATGAAAAATATAAGCATACTTTCCCCTACCTGTTCATTGTTTTCTGACTTTATTTAAATGAGAGGAGTTTCTTTTTCTAATTGATTCTTGATAAATTCCATCTGAATGCCACATTAGCAAATTGCACTAAATGATTCCACTATAATGATTACAGTTCATAAGTTGGTATTTTTCAAGCTATTCCACTAATTTCATAAATTAGAGATTCCACAGGCCAATAAATAGAAATGCACTTTATTTAAACCTAATATCAGTTAAGAAAAATTTAAAAGAATAAAATATATGGCTGATAGTTAAAAGTACAAGAAATATAAATTTTTGCCAATTATAAAAATTACTTATATTTTTGGAGATATTTACCAATAAAATTATATTCCTCCTATTAAAAAATGCACCACTAAGATTCTTATACCTCATTAGCAAATATTTTCCATTTTCAGAGTTCCAAATACTACAAATTCTAAAAAACCTCAACCCTCACAGCAAATGACTTTATTGCATGCTACCAGGCAGAGGAATAATAGAATTGTATTTGAGATAACATAAAAATTCAAACTCTTTACATAAATGAAGAAAAATAGCTGAAAAAAACCTAAGGGACATGAATTTGTATATCACTGAAACAAATTGTGAAACTAATTACAATATTCAGGAAAACAAATTTCTTAACCTACTACATTGTATTTTAAAAGCAGGCTTTCCTCAGAGAATCAACAAGAATAATTGATTCACCACAGAGAAAATATTCAATCTTCATTAAATATTTACTCAGTGCAATAGGTTGTTAGGTCTATTTAGACCTCAAAGAAGAAACAGTTCCTGTCTAGTAGAAATCAGGTCTTGAGAAAATTGAACGGAGATGGCAAGCAGTTCCTCAAGTCATAACACTGTATTTCAAAATGACAATGTTAAAAACGGAAGATGTGCTATAAAATGTGTATTACTCGTTTGAAATCTGATACAAAGAAAGCAATACTTAAGACAGTATTCATTTTAACAAAGTTTGACAGGGTTAAGCACCTTGATTTTCTATTAAGACAACACAATAAAATTTGGATGTTCAAGATCTGCAGTTACCAACTCATCTGCTCTGTAACCATACTCATCACCTATCTTCTCTGGGCCTGTTCCCTTACCCATAAAATGGGAGGTAAAGATTGAAAACACTATGGTGGTAATTTGGGGTGGGGAAGAGATTCCATTCACAATAGCAACAACAAAAATAAGACTCAGGAATCATCTTAATAACATATATGTGATAATATCATTTTCTAAATTGCCCAACTTTACCTAGGTGATTTAAGTAAAAATGTACACATACAAAGAAATATGCTAGATTTCTTAAAGAGAGTCTCCTGTCACAGGAAACCTCTTTTATACTCTAATAAAAGAGTAATATTGAAATTGACTGTTTCTCTGGGATGCCCAAGCCACGCCCGCCGGCCAATCAGAGTGGTTGTATGCAAATTAACTCAGCCAAGATGGAGGCTGGCAGCGCAACCACAGAGGCAGGGGTGGTGCAGGGGGCAGGGTGGGCGGGGCACGCGGGGTGGGTGGCAGGCCACAGGGTGGGCAGGGAGGGCAGGGCCATCAGCCCCTCACCCAGGCTTGCTAGGCATGCTAGCAGGTGGACATCCCCTGAGGAGTCCCAGACTGTGAGAGGGTACAGGCCGGACCGAGGGACACCCCCCCCCCCGAGTGCACAATATATTGTACAAAGGGCTCCTAGTGTGTGTGTGTGTGTGTATATATATATACTAGGGGCCTGGTGCACAAAAATTTGTGCACTCGAGGTGGAGGGAGTCCCTCAGCCCAGCCTGTGCCCTCTCACAGTCTGGGACCCCTCAGTGGATGTCCTATGATGGCCCCAGTCTGTCAGGCGCCTTCTGTGTGTGTGTGTGTGTGTGTGTGTGTGTGGCCACTGGGGACCTGCCCCCAGCCGCATCTGAGGCTCAGAGCAGTCCTCCTGTGTGTGTCTACCTGCTGGGGGCCTGCCCCCAGGAACACCATCAAGGCTTGGAGCAGGCACCCCCTCTATGTTGATCTCTCAGACTCTTGCCCTCCCCTGCATGTTGTTCTCTTTTTT